>CATIWK010309130.1:0-12870 GCA_949634005.1 Mallotus japonicus | reverse complement strand
TTTTTAATTAATTTAATTTAAAATTGTATATTCACATTAAAGAAATATAGAAAATTTTAGAACTTTTTAAAATTTTTACTAAATATAAAATTTTAAAGAATCAATAATTTTCAAAATTCAAAAATAACAAAATTAAATTGCATTATCTATTCAACGTTTTAATTTTTTTGAAAGTAAAATTAAAACTATCAATTATTTTTTATTTTTTATTTTTTATTCATGAATATTAATAGATATAAAAAAATATGAGTAAGAGTAACAAACTGAGAGCACTAGAATTTTGAATATACATAAAGAAATATAGAAAAATAAAAAATTATTATTTAAAATTTTCTAAAATGTAATTATTAAAATTGAATCTAATTACTAATTTATAAATAATTTTGAGTGAATTGGATAAAAAAAATAACGATATAAACTGCCCACATGAAAAAATTTGGGAGATGTGTTTTTGATAGAGTAATAAAATTAATTTCTTTGAGGTGAATATATGATTTAAATTTAAATAAATTAAAATATTAAAACTTAAAAATTTCAAAAATAATATGTTCTGATTTACATTTAGTTTAAATTTTTATGCTATCAATCTCTTATTTTTACTCATGTTTTTAATATCTTTTAATATCTGCATGCATAAAATGAAAAATAAATTTAATAATTTTTTAAAACTAAATATGTAATTATTTAACTATATATAAGCACTATTTGATCAAAATAAAAAAGTTAAATAGATGCAATTTAATTTTTAATTTTTAAAAAATAATTCATCATTTTAATTTAAATCTATGCAAAAAATTAAAATTATTTATATTTTTCCGTAATTTAATTTTATTTTATTTTATTTTAAATTGAATATTAATTCCTAAAAAATAAATTTTAATTTTAATTTTTACTAATTCACGTCTTTCATATTTTTAATTTGATAAATTAGACCTAATTAGTCAATAAATGAAAGTTTTTGGGGTGAATTATCTAAAAGGGTTGTTTTTGGACTGAATTGAATTTTTCTGAAAGGCTGATATGGCTAATTAGCCAAATTTACCTAAGTTGGTGGGATAGTCGGCCAAAAAGTTAAAATCTGAGTTGCTTGGCCATCATGTCCAAGTTGAGGGGGCAAATTGCTACTTTATCCAATTTTATGCTCTCTGGCTTAAACAATTATGAAAATGAGACACAGTCCCACATATCTTCTTTTTGAGATCTTACATGTGAATACATTAGCTAATAACATATATAATACACAGTTCAACAATTGCATGATTTTTTTACTTACTCATGACATATCATATATATATTCTTTAGGAATTATTTTAGTTAATTAAGATATGATAAAAGAAATATAATAATTATTTTTTCAATTTCTTGCCTATTTTTGGTACGTTGCTAACATATGTGGCCGGTGCATCATTGAGAGCCATGTGGAGTAGCTGATGTAATTTTAAAATTAATTATTACCAATTTTTTATGCCTTTTATGTTAACAAAATCTGACATAATACATCTTATATATGGTTGTTAGATAAAATCTTTTATATTTTTTATTAAGAAAGAGAATAAATTATCTAAATAAAGACATGTGTAAGTTTGAAATAGTTTTTTTTTTTAAATAAATGAGAATTGATTTTATAAATTAATGATAAATTTCAAATTTTTATATCTCAAATCATTCTATCATTCATATTTTTTTTTTTACTTGCACTGTACAAACTTACTGACCATTGCACATGCTGAAAAAAAAAAAAAGTGAATGCCCATACCATACATCCAGTGTTATGGATCAGAAGGAGGTTTTTATGTGTTTTTATTTGTGAAAAAAGACAAATCCAGTCCATGCATGGCTACTTCTGCTCTAATAATTGGAAATGGGCATATTATTTCTGAATGATTGAACACATTTTGTACGTGTAGGGAAAAAAATTATTAGAAATAATATGAGATTGGACAAACTTGAAAATAATTTAGTTTAATTAGAATATCTATATACAGCAATAACAGGGATGATTGAACGTTAGTTGCTTTGTAAACATTAAATATTTGAGTTTTTTTTTTAAAAAAAATTGAGTTCTAACTATATTGTTTGTTATTTTAATTAACTATAGTTGAATTTCCAACTTGTAATTCTTCTATGTAATGGATAAAAATATAAGCTTTCTGTTAATAATATATGAGTTTATTATAGAGACAGTTTTCCCTTTTTAAATAGCAATAGGATTCGAACCTTACATTTTAAGCTATTCTTGGAAGTTGCTATTAGATCACTTCCTAGCTCGCATTATTATTATTATTATTATTATTATTATTATTGTTGTTGTTATTATTGTTGTTATTATAGAAAGATGTTTTCACCTGGGAATAGATTAACTTAAAAGTCAATCCTTTGACTGTAATCTCTAGCATTATAAGAACACTTCACCAGGGTTGAATGTTGCAGACAAATGAATTTTTGAAATTTATTATGAATTCTAAAACCCCTTTTTTAATTACATTTACAAAGTACACCTCCCATAAAAGCTTGCCGATTACAATTTTCATCATTATCTTTACCTATATCATACTAAAAACAAACAAAAAATTTAACACATCTATATGATATTCTTAAGATAAAAAAAATTAAAGAAAAAAACATAGCCAACAACATCAATTCTTTTAGCTAGTGATGGCTTATTGTCCTCCATAAATATACATATTTTATGTATCTACAAATGTAATCTCTGAAAAACTTTGGTGATATCTCTCTATCTGGTCTGGAAGTTTAGTGTTCTTATAGCATAGACATAAACACATGCAAAGAACACAGCAAAGCCAACCAATACTCCAGCAATTGGCCCCATGAAGTCTGGATCATACCCATAATAGTCTTGTATATAATCTTTAATTGCAACCTTATTTAGCATTCCTGGAACTGTAATGCCATCTTCCACATCACGGTATTGTGACAGAATTAGTCCATACACTGTCCATGCCACAGGACAAATCCAGTAGTACCAGATCCACCACTTGGGAATTTTCTGAAGTTTCAGAATAATCAAAGTTAGTGTTAAATTTCAAGGTAAATATATGTATAATATGTAAAGGATAGTCACTGAAATGAGCTGTACCGGCCGTGGGATAAAGAAGCCACAGAAGAGATTGAAGAGTGAATAGAATGTTGCTGCAAAGATGGCCGCTACTTGAAGATTTGGTGTGACTGATACAGTCATCATTCCGTAGTATGTGAAGTAGAGGAATGAGAAGAAAGAGACGAAATAGAACCAGAAGAATTTAGCTGCTGTCCATTCGAAGGCTATCATAGCATACACAATAAGTGCATAGTATGTTGTTTGAAACAGCACATAAGGTATTTCACAGACAAACTGCAAGTAATCAGAAATTTAAGGTTGAGTCAGTTGCTGTAACTTTGATTTGTTGATAAAGACAGTGAGTTCTTAATTTAACTTACCTGTGCAACTGCATAAGGTAATGAAGAGTACATTCCAGCTGCTCGTTCGCGATAAAACACAGTTCTTTCAATTGCTATAATTGGCTGAATTGTTGAGCAATTATTGATGCCAATAAACAGGACAGCAGAATACATGGCTCCAATGATTGTAGTCAGGTCACCCGTGCTGTCCCTGAAATGTGAAACATAGATAAAGCAATGGTTCAGTCTCTGGAGTTGATGAGTATATTGAATTCGTTAAGTGGGGATTAAATTTTGAGTCAATGTATATACCTTTTAGTGCCAACTTTCCAGAAAATAGTCCCAATCAAGAGAGCACAAACCAAGGTGAAGCAGTATCTGACAAGGTTATAATCAGGACTTCTCCAGTAAGTCCACCATTGCTTCCAAAGGCAAGACTTGAATTGCCCCCAAAAAGACTGAGAATACTGAGTGTCAAAGTAAAGGTCTTTTGTTCCTGGTGGTGGTGTGCTTAACTCCTTCACTAAAGCCTTGTTTCTCCTGCTCACCAGGACAAATGTGTTACAAGGTCAAAATTCCGAAGATTGGGCATATGATATTTATAAAATTTAGTCTTGAGATGGATTTTTTGACATACTGATGTAAGGATGATGATTTGTAGTGTTCTGCAAAGTCAAGTCCAAGCCGGACCTCTGCTGCTATTGAGCTTACTTCTAGCATCCATGTTGCAGGATTGTACTTGTCTTTAATTTTTGGAATTCCAGGAATTGCCTGTAATGTGTCAATGAGCATACAATCAGATAAAATGTTCTTCATTTTCAAGCACAAGATCAAGAAAGATTTTATGGTCTTTAAATACCTCAAAGTATTCAATGATCTTGTGGGAATTTCTGCCCAAAGGTCCTGAGTATATAACTTGTCCTCCTCTCTTCATCAGTAGCAACTCGTCGAACGATTCAAAAATGTCGATGCTAGGCTGATGGATTGTGCAGACCACAGTCCTTCCTGTATCCACAGTGTTTCTCACAGTCCTCATAACAATGGCTGCTGCCCTTGCATCAAGCCCAGAAGTGGGTTCGTCCATGAAAATAATTGAAGGATTAGCAACAAGCTCCACTGCAATTGTCAACCTTTTTCTTTGTTCTGTTGACAACCCTGAAACCCCTGGAAGCCCAACTAATGCATTCTTGAGATTGACTAGCTCTACCAACTCCATCACTTCATCCACAAAGATCTGGGCAAAAGACCCAAAATTATTTTAGCATTTCACTACGTACTTCATAATTTTTGTTTCTGAAAATGATTTAAATGATGAATTTACCATTTTTTCCTCTTTGCTGACTTCCTTGGGAAGACGAAGGAACGCAGAGTAGATCAATGATTCTCTAACTGTAACTTGAGGAGAGTGAATATCATTTTGTTCACAGTATCCTGAAATTCTGGCAAAGGTTTCTTGCTTCTTAGGGAATCCTGAAATTCTGATATCACCTTCTATGTATCCACCAGTTTTTCTTCCTGCTAAAACATCCATCAATGTTGTCTTTCCAGCTCCACTAACCCCCATTAATGCTGTCAGGACTCCAGGCCTAAATGAACTTGTTACTTCCCTAAGTAGCTGAAGTCTGTCCTCTGTAACTCCTTGCTGCTTCATTTCCTGTTACCATCAATTTAAGTTCTCTTCAGTACATTTTCTTTTTGGGTTTCAAGAAAAAAGGAAAACTGGAGAGGAAGATGAATTGATTCTTACAGCAGGCATGTCGACATAATAATTGACACTGTCGAATGACATTGCCAGGGGAGTGAAAGGAAGAACCATTCCTCTCTTTGGAGCAACACCATTGGCAGCCTCAAGAGATGAATCTGCATTTCTGCTTAATCCGTTGGGATTGGATCGGCTGGTCATCCTTTGCATTGCCATTTCACCTGAGATATTTCAGTTCCAAGTTTTTTGTAAGGAATTCAAATCATTAAGGAAAAAAAAAATCTAAAAACTGTATAATTTTTTGTTTTCTTACTTGTGTTGTTTCCATCAGCAAAAGATAATGACTCATCTTTCTGTGACCTTGTCATTCTGAGTCTTGGTTGACCATGTGAGTCTTCCTCACCCTCCATTTCCACTGCAGTTTCTTCAGAGATCACCGCTTGTTTCTTTCCAGCAGCTATTGTGTCAAGCAACAAAATCATGTAGAAAATTAGACACCTCAAATAAAAAACAAGTTCAACTTTAAATCCTGAAGGAGATGACAGAAACTTACGACTCAAGTACATGAGAGCCAAGGTAAAGAGGACATTGAAGAGAATAGCAAATCCTAGAAGAGCACCAGCACCAATCCAATACCAGTTCTTGTTTTGGAAAACATCAAAGTTTTTGAGCACTGCAATCCCTAAACTTGTACCATTTGAACTCTGTAATCAAACGAAATGTCATTATGCTTCATCCATCAAACACAAATCTGGAAATGCTATTTTTTAGATTTCATTGATAAATACAAAACTTACCGTTTTGTCCATCCATCTTGGAGCATACATTTCATTCACAGTGAATGCATTGTAACCATAAGTCAAAGGCGAAATCCAGTAAGCCCATTCCCACCAATTTGGAATTTGACTTTTAGGCAGGATGAAACCTCCAAGCAAGAAAACAAGAAGGAGAACAAGCACCCCGCCGGTGTTGGCAATGATCATAGTCCTGCAGACTGCAGCAATAAGTTTAAAGAGCCCAGCAGCCATTTGTTGGATCAGAAATATCAGTAGCAGATGCTTGAAAAACCTGCAAATGCAGCATTAAATAGTTAGAAACAATAAATTGTTTAGAACTATATAGTTAATACTGCAACAAAATATGGGTATTGCTTATAGTTACCTGCTAGCTTCAGGTGCAAATCCAATTGAGTAGTAAGTGACACCTGTCCAAATGACAGATTCGATAATGGAGATAGGCAATTGTAGCAGGAAAGTTGGAAGAGTGAAAGTCCAAGGAGGGTGAAAGAGAAGGTCTCTTTGCTTATAAAATACTGGAAGCCTTGTGATCATCAGAGAAAGCTCAGCAATGCCATTAAACATGTTTATGATCATACTGAACAAAAGTGCACCAACATATATTGCCCCATCTGTTTCATCCCTTGTGTGCATTCTTGGCTTTATAAACACTGTTGATGCTATAAATGCGACGATAAGAAGTTGGATCATTTTCGAGACAAAAACCACAGAATTTCTTTGGATCAGCATCCATTCTTTGTCCCAACAAGCCTTGAGTAATTCCTTTTTTGGAACTGAATATTTTGAGAATGCTAGAGCTGCTTTGTGACCTTGAGATTTATCAAATGGCACAGAGAGCTCATTGTCTAATTGCATTCCTACATGGAACCTCTTGAACCTTTCTGCAAATTCAGGAACTGATATGAATCTGTATGGTTTTCTTTTGTCTGCCCAGTACTGCTCCTGGTCCTTCTTTGAAGTAACCTGGAAGAATCACAAAGAATTCAATTTCAGGATCCAATTTTTGTCCTGTCAGGACACTATAGAAACAGAGGAAACAGAGGAAAAGCATGAAAATAAGTGTTTTAGACCTCTTGCAAGAAATCAGCAGTGCCCTTTCTTTCAGGGCAGCGGAATCCACAGCTCTCAAAGAATTCAAGAATGTGCTGTCTTGGACCCTGATAGACAATGCGGCCTTCTGATAAAAGGATGACATCGTCAAACAGATCAAATGTCTCAGGAGCAGGCTGGAGTAAGGACATCAACACTGTGGCCTCAGTGAGGTGCACAATTTGCTGCATGCACTTAACTATTTGATACGTTGTAGAGCTATCTAGACCAGTTGATATCTCATCCATGTATAGTGTTTTTGTAGGACCAACAATCATTTCCCCTGTATTAATCAAAATTAAGCACGATTAGAGCCAAGTAATATTAACACATGCAGTTGGTCATGTTTAGCAATTTTTTTTTTGTCAACCATTGATATCCTTAATCTAATTATCTTTCACAAAATTCTGATGCTATATATTCTGATTGCAGCCAAGGAATATGTTTTAAATGTGTAAAAAAATCCTTGTCTAATTATCCCGTATACAATATTAGTAAATATTTTTTTATTAATTGAGAGCGCAAATGATTTAGATATCAATAAATTATATAATAAAAGATAATTTTTAAAAAAATAAAAATTAACTCTATAAATTTAAAATGACAATAATTAAATCTCTGGCAATTCTAGATGTTTATGTAAAAAATTATTATTAAATTACCTTCTCACTCATTTTAATAAATATTTTTAATATTATTAATATTCTTATTGTTTTGGTAGCAGTTGTGCATGTGAACATTTAGACTAATCAAAGTGGGTAATCAAATGTGTTAGCCTTATAAAAAAGTTTCTTCTAAAAAAGAATTGTGTCCACTTTGATTAGAAGAACAAGGGGTTGGTGAGTAACGGTAGAAATTCAACTGAAAGATATGGTCAAAAAGATACATTTGCCGAGTCTTAGAATCTTTTTTTTGAAGAAGAGTCTTTGAATCTTGTTCCGACATAAACTTAACTAACAAATAAAAAAACATTGACAACGTTTTTGCTTATTCTTCTTTGCTTCTTAAAGTATATTGTCACCTACCCCCATGTGCGTAATTGACAAGCAATATCTAGTTAGTGATCACTAGTCAAGACTTGAGAGCAATATAATAGTAACAGTTAAGCAACAAAATTAAAGGTGCAAAAAATGAAATTTCACCTGTTGTAACTCTCTTTTTCTGACCACCAGATATTCCTCTAAGCATTTCATCTCCAACAATGGTGTCCTTACATATATCAAGGCCTAATAGCTGTTCAATTCAACATTAGAAAAAAATACATATATGTTATTACATGTTAGTTGATAATTAAGGCAACTTGGTCATAATCAAATCCAAATGTTTGTTAACCAGACCCCATTTCAACATGTTCAGAAGACAAAAAAAATACAATGTACTTAGTAGGTGGTTTAGTTAATTAATCATTTAATAATCAAAATTAGCTCACCAGCCAGAAGGGTATTGAAGAAAAAATTTAGCTTATTTAGGGGCCAAACAAAACAGTCTGACCCCAGTTATAAAGTAGTAGTTCAAAAAAAAAAAAAAAGTTATAAAGTAGGTAAGGAGAAATATTTGACTCGCTCATTTGACAAATTACATATATAATATTCAGAATAGATTTGGCCATCTTGTGGGTTTGTTAGCTTCCAATTTCCCAAAACAAAATATTCACAATTAAGACCTCTATGATTTTTATGTTGACTTTTTCTGCCACTTATTATTTTCTTTTTTTTTTTTTTTTTTTTTTTGGGTATATATGATAAATCTTTAAACTTACTTTAAGCGTGTAGTCTGTGAAAAGATTGCTTTCAGCTCCTTTCATTGCAGTTGCCTGAAAATTGCAAGTAAAAAAAATTAATTAATTCAAAAAATTACATGGGCTGATTGAATTTTCATGTGATATTTCCTGTTTAGTTACCTTCATGAAAAGGTCTACTTCTGCCTCAGGAAATATGCCTGCATCTTTTTCTCTTCTTGCAAGCTCACTTAGGAGATCTAAATGACCAAAAAAAAAAATTAGCATATAGTTTGGTAAGCTTTTATTTTCAAGAAAATTATATAATTGCATTGTTCATATAAATTAATTACCATATCTAGTCCCAACTCCTTGGCATCTAGCTGAGAAATCAAGGGTTTCTTTTACTGTCATAACTCCGACATGAACATCATTTTGGCTAATGTATGCAGATGTCTTTCTAGGCACAAATTCATTTAGCTTGTGTCCATTATATGTGATCTCTCCACTTACCTGTTTGATAAAAAAAATATATACATATAAATATTCATTGGCATTTTTATTTTAATACATAGAGAACAAAAAATTTAATGTCACTGTAGTTTACTGACCTTTAGGCTTGGGTCCAACTTTCCGGCTAATGCTAGCAGAAGGGTTGTTTTCCCAGAAGATGGAGGACCCAGTAGCAGAGTCATCCTATAACAATTAAAAAAACAAGGGGTTACGTATTAGACAAGAAAAGGACAATATTGACAAAATAATTGGA
This sequence comes from Mallotus japonicus, assembly GCA_949634005.1. Taxonomy (NCBI): domain Eukaryota; kingdom Viridiplantae; phylum Streptophyta; class Magnoliopsida; order Malpighiales; family Euphorbiaceae; genus Mallotus; species Mallotus japonicus. The sequence continues at coordinate 3,400 of CATIWK010309130.1, read as the reverse complement.
CACTTTTGGCTGATAGTAACCTTTCTTATTATTAGATTAAAGTACTGATTGATTAATATTTCGTGATTTTTTAGTATAAATCTGTTTGCTTTATTATATATATATCTACCTTGATGGCTTTAAAATGCCAGAGGCATCTTTAAGGATGGTGAGCTTTGTTTTCTTGGCCAAATTAATTCCAAACAAGCCAAGTGCTGACTCTGCAATGTCTCTAGCAGCATTTGGAAGAGTTGGAAGAGCTCTGCTGCCAATTTGACATTCAGCTTCAATAGTTAAATGTTCATATCTAACTTCCACTGTTGGAAGTTTGATTCCAACCCTGCAATTAATTACAGATAAAATCACCACCGTTAATTACATGATTAATAAATAATTACAACTTAATCTTGGATAACACTTAAATAGTAAGACATAAACTAGAATATAATGATAGACCAACATGAATAATTAACTTAAGGCTACATTATTTTTACATTCAATGATTAGCCAAGTGATAAAAGGTGTGGAAATCCACACGAGAAGAGTAGGGTTTGAATTCTCGTACCCTTTTACTCTCCTCCTTACCGTGGGGATTTAACCAATTCAATTGGCTAAAAAAAAAAAAGAAAAACTTACTTATCAGTTCTCTGTCTGAATTTTCTCAAGAACTTCTCGTTATCTTCTTCAGCAACCTTAAAAAGCCTATCAATAAACATTTGTTTGTCATTCATATCAAGCTTCGTAACGTCAACTTCTTTATGCACCATCATGTCTCCTTGGAGTTCATTGTCCATATAAGATTTCATGATGGTTGTTCTCAACCTATCATATGTTGGCAACTTCTCTATGGCAGCCCATTTTAGAGCTTCTTCATCTTCCTCAGCATGGCGACTGCTCCTTCTAGATTGCCTTCCACCGGCAAATACATCTTCCATACTTCTGCTAAAGCTCCTGCTTATGCTTCTGTTCATGTTGTTGTGTACTCTCCTACTTGGAGCTCTCGCTTTCTCCATACCATCCATTTGCATTACTATCTGGATTCAATTCACAAGTAAAATGGGAAGATACCCAGTTTGTTAAAATGATGAGGCTAAAGCTAGAAATCAATAGAATATGAAAAAAATAAAAAGATCTTCGTTAAAGTTCTTCAGGTACTGGAGTCGTGTCCAGAGCTGTGAGGTTGCCAAGTCGAACTCTTTGCGAGTCCAGAAAAGATGTAAGTTTCTTTAGAGTTTGCGTGTTCTTTTATCCATTTCTCAACAACCAAACAAATTAAGGGTAGGAAAAAAAACTGCATGAAAAATACTTACTCAGTCAGGTTTTCTTGAATGGAAATGAGGCTGAACAGTCTTTGTTAGAAGGGGTTGTTGGAGTTTTGAAAACTAAATGTATAATAGGCTTAAACACTTCCTCTCCAAGAAACCTTGCTGAAAAGGTCTTTTGTACCTCCCACTCCAGAAGCACCCTCTCTTTTTGCTCTTGCTTGTAGCCAGAGAGAGCAATGGAAGTTATGCTTTTTTTTTGGGGCAATTCAATGGAAGTTATGTTGAGAAGCAGCGAGGGATGATATATATATTCGAGAGAGAGGAAAAAGGGTTGCCAAGTGAGAATATTCAATGCTATAATTGACACAATGTGTAAAGAATAGAGTAGTTACAAAGTCTATGATTGGTAAAGTGCATTCAAACATGATTGGCTGTGCCCAAGCACCTTCTTCTCTATTTCATGCCTGGGGATACCTTTCCAGATGGAAACAAAAAAACAAAAAAAAAACAATTTGCCAAGTTGATATTTTCATTTACATTATTTATTTATATATATATATATGTTCCAATTGGAGTATGCCAGTATGGATATATACATATAGTCGATGCTGTTTTTGTTGTTTTCCTTCATAACTATATGTCTATTTTTTCTTTCTTAAAATTATAAATTTATTCTTTTTTCATGCTTTATAAATCAATTTCTTTTAAAATAATAATTCATTAATAATTTTATTTAAAATACTATTTTATCGATCTAAACTAAAATAAATTTTATTAAACTAATGTGAGTTTATTTAATATTAATTGGGTGGTATATTAGAAAATATAATTTTTAACTCTATTAACTATATTTTCTAATACGTATAGAAGCCAAAATAAATTTATAATTTTAAAATGAAAAATAAAAATTAATTTATTAAGATTCCTGTTGGTGGAAAAATAGGTGCCCCAATAATGAGTTGGTCTATTTATTGTTTTAACAAAATACATAAAAACAAAACATACATTATGTATTATAATTATAAAAAAAATTGTATAATGAAATACACTAAAAAAATATTATATTAAACAACTTAACTACTCATTTAATCCAAAAAAACATATGGATATATTAAACACATGTTAGAGAATACTTAAGTAATATTTTCTAATTGAATTGATAGTGAAAAAAAAAAACTATGAGAGGAAATAAATTTTATAATGGATATAGAAGAAAATTGTCACCACCCATTTCCAACTCCATTTAGACCTTAACTTAATTTATTATTTTTTTCCCTTTCATTGTTCTAATTAATGTTATATGAGATTTTTTTTAATAGAAAGGTTATATAATCTAAATATTGATGGACTGCACAATAGGGATAGTTTTCCTCTTTAAATTCACAATAATAGGATTCGAACTCTACACCTTAAAATATCTTTAAAAAAAATTATTACTTGACTATTTACTCATCGAGAAAAATGTTACATGGGACTTTTATTAAACAAGGAAGAGTACGTATAACAAGAAAATCTAGTAATTGACCATGCATTGTGGACACAAATTTGGTAGTTAGATAGCTATGAGATTGAGCTAGAATATCCAAACGAGTTGGAGACACAGTTCAACTAGAATTAATCAAAAAACCAATTTACAATTAATAAAATAATTCACCTACCGATGATTTATTATATTCAGAATTGTGATAATTAAAATGACAAGAGGAAGTTTGGTGGTAGGATATGTAGTTATGTATTGTCATCAACATCATATGGCACTGTATTAGTTTACAGTGACATCTTAGATATAAAACTCTAAATTGGGGTTGGTAAAGTGGCCCTCCCTAACCCCAATTTTTTTTTTTTTAATAATTTATTTTTCTGGATTTTTTCACAGAGTGGATAGGCATCCAAGTAGGTGAATTGGGTCTAAACTTTTCTCTGATTTTTTGACATTGAGACACCATCCAGGATCATTGAGTTGCTGATGTAATTAAGTGTGTAAGCAACTATCATAGTTTTTAACCTTTATGGGTGGCCATTTAATTAGAAAGTATGTGATGTAAATGGCTTGACTTTTATCCATGAAACTTCCTGGTTAGGCAGCATGAATCCACTTAATGATATGTTATACATATGGATTTGAATATTTCAAATCTTCACGTTTCTTTTGGTGC
>CATIWK010309129.1:0-13586 GCA_949634005.1 Mallotus japonicus | reverse complement strand
AACCATTAAATTTGATGTTGAAGAAGAGAAGAAACTAGTGAAAGAAAAAATAAAAGAACTCCAATCAGAAAATGCTTCAGAAAAAGAAATTACAGCAATCATCAAGGATTTTGGCATCGAAAGGTAACTTCATTAAGAAATTATTCGAGTAATAATATCGCATTGCGGGCCACTAAACAAAAACACCTTTTTTCAAAAAAAAAAAAGAAAAAGACTATACTGCCCCATGAGCAGGGGACAGTATGATTTGTAATTTTATTTTTTTGGTAATTTCATGGCCCGTTTCGTATAACAGCTGCTACCAAAATAATTTCCGTAATGTATATTTGGTAGGAATCATTAACTATATAATTTTCAGATATAGTGAAGATTTTGGTTTCTTATTCATGAATAGGGCAAGGTTATTTGGCTGGCCAAATACGTATGTATTTACAAAGGCAATGGGAGAGATGCTTTTGGTTCATTTCAAAGAGAGTATACCTCTACTCATTATGCGTCCGACTATGATAACTAGCACTTACAAAGAACCATTTCCTGGTTGGATTGAAGGTATCAGGTAACTACGTAATATATATTAAACCCCTTAACAATTTATATTCTTTTATATAAAGTTTCAATTTAAATTTTATATATAATTTTTTAAACTAATTTATTTATTTTTATGATTTTTAAACCGAACGGTATGTTGTTGAAAAGTGACATTCAGAGAATTTTCTCTTTTATATATAATGTGAATTCTACGTGTGTGTTTCTATAACAGAACCATGGATAGTGTAATTGTGGGGTATGCCAAAGGAAAAGTGACATGTTTTGTTTCTGGTCCACAGACGGTTCTTGATGCGGTGAGATAATCTTTGTCTTTTGTTATTATTGTAAATTTTTTTTTTCTTTCGAGTTGAGATTTTTGCCAAAACTTCTAATAGTAAAAGTTGTGATATAAAATGTTTGTACAGATACCAGCTGACATGGTTGTGAATGGGATGCTCTCGGCCATGATGACTCATGAGAAGCAGCAATCTTCAGAAATCATTTATCATTTGGGATCTTCACTGGGAAATCCATTGAAGTTATCAAGTGTTCATGACTTTACCTTTCGTTATTTCTCTGCGAATCCGTGGATTAACAAGGATGGAACTCCTGTAAAGATTGGCAAATGCATCGTTTTGAACTCTATGGCTAGCTTCCACATATACATGGCAATTCGATTTCAACTTCCATTGAAGGTGTTGTAGTCCATATATATATATACATCTAATTAAATTTTGAGCAACAGGATAGAAATCATTGTTTTTTTTTTCCTCCTTCAGGCATTGCAACTGGCAAACACTGTGGCTTTGAAGAGATATCAAGACATTTATGCGGTTCTTGATCGGAAGATAAAATTAGTGATGAGATTGGTAGAACTATATAAACCCTATGTGTTCTTTGAGGGCATGTAAGAACAAAAACTTTTCTTTTTGTACACATGAAAACACGCACGCATGCACACATAATACATATATGGTAAGATTCTTACATACTTCAAGTTTTATTATTATCATTAGGGAAAATCATCTGTTATATTCTGAACTTTAAGTTAATTATCAATTGAATCATACTTTAAAAGTTATTTCAATTTGCTCCTTTAACTTTATGAATTGTGCCAATTCTATCCAATTTTATGTGAATGGCCTAATTGTATTTTTAAGAAATTACTTTTAGGTCCCGATAAAATAAATTTGACACTTATTAAATTTTTTATCCTTTTTTACCTATCAAAAAATAGAATGTAAGAAGGTGTTTTTAAATTCTAATTTTTAAATATTTTCATAAATTTTTATCTTTTCATTAAATCCTTAAATTTTTACTTTAAATTTTACTTCTCAACTTTCAACCACATTATTCAGAAATTTTTCTAATAGTGGTCAATCCCAAAAAAAAAAAAAAAGAGAATTTTGAGACACTAAAAATATTAGTCAATAATATAAAAATATTTAGTTTTTCTGAAAATATATATGAAAAAAGTTTAAAAAAATTAAAATTTTATTATTTTTTATAGTGATAATTAAAAGTGCTTACTTTATTTATTTTTATTTATTTTTTATTATTAGTCTATATAATAAATTGATTCACAAGTTATCACTTTTGTTTTCTTATTATTTTTAATTGATACAAAAAAAGTTAAAATTTTTTATGCAAAAAAATTTAAAATTTAATTTTATATTTATTTCAAAAATGTTAAAAATAAAAACTTGAACATATTTTTCAAATTATATTTTTCTTAAAAATGAATTTTTAAAATTAAAATTAGATCCTTTACAGGGATCTAAAAGTCATTTTAAAAATTACAATTAGATCCTTTAAAAAAATTAGATAGAATTGATACAGTTTATAAAGTTGAAGGAGAAAATTGAAATGACTTTAAAAGTAGGATCTAATTGATAATTAGCTTAAAGTTCAGGATAGAACGAATAGTTTTCCCTTATTATTATTATTTTGAAGTGAAGTTAGGTGTAAAGGGGACAAAACTCTCCCAACATATGTTTTCTCTATACACAAGACTCGAATTTAAGAACTTACCTGAGGGAATTCAAACTTTCCGTCATTTGAACTAATAGATGTTGGTTCCAAGTTTATTATATTTAATCGTCATATTTGTGACATACATACTAACTTACTCATAATCAATAAAATATGATACTATATATTATAAATCAAACATTGAATGTAATATATTCAAAATAGATATGAAACTTCTGTATATGTAGGTACTTAATTATGTCTTAATGAGTTAGAATGTCTAAAATTTTTCCTTTGATTATTTTTTTTTTATAGCTTTGATGACACAAATTTGGAGAAGTTGAGAATAGCAGCAAGAGAGACAAGGCTGGATGAGGAGGATGAATTTAACTTTGATCCCACAACAATTGACTGGGAAGCGTACATGATGGGTATCCACATTCCTGGTCTGGTTAAATATGTAATGAAATGATCACCCCAATTGACGAGTTCCTGAAGACAATACAACAAAATGGCTCAATTGTTACAATTAAAATTATCACAAATAATGTAAAATTGACATGATATATTAATTATGACAATAAAAAAATTGTCACGGAGTTCTCACATAAAACTTTGTTGTAAAAAGTCTATTGTGAAATGTGTCAATAAAAAATTGTTACTAATAACATTTTGTTTTATGACGATAAATTGAATGTCACAAAAAATATTGTTTATGACAACATATTTTGTAACAATTAAAATTAAAATTGTCACATAAAAATTATATTGTCACAAATACAATAATTTTTTAATGACAATCTAATTTATTGTTCCAAAAAGTACAAATAGTGACATTATTAATTGCCACATTAATTATACTAACTAATCAATATTATATTAGTGACAATTTTATATGTCACTTCAATAATTTATTGTCACTTATAGATAATATAGTGACAAAATTATGTTGTCAATAATTTTTTGTTTGTGACATTAATACAATTGTCATAAATTAATTGACATAAAAAATTCAATTGTTATATCATGGATCCCTCTCCATATTGTAATATGGACTAGATGACATTACACGTGCGAGATAAAAAAAAAAAAACGGGACTCATTTTTTTCAGCGTCAAACGTCGTTTTTTTTTTCCGTAGGTTCATTGATTTTCACTTGCATGTTCATTAAAGATCAAATGAACTTGCAAGTGAAAATCAATGAGCATGTTATAGGTTCATTGACCTTTACCTGTAAGTTCATTTAATCCTCAATGAACATGTAGGTGAAGATCAATGAAACTGTAGCAGGTTCATTGACCTTCATAAGTATGTTCATTGACCTCCACCTGTAGGTTCACTTTCAATCTTAATAAGAAATGAACCTCCAATCAATAACACATAAACCTTTACGTTACAACTAATGAATTTATATGTACAAACTAATGTATCTAAAGTTATTAGTTTAAAAAACAAACAAAAAAAAACACAAAAAAAAATGCACACCCAAACTAATGAATTCCAATGACGATTGTTCCCTCCATATTTTTCCCTTTCTTTTACCTTCCAACAAGACAAGTGCATATTCTTCTTCTTCTTCTTCTTCTTCTTCTTGGTTCTTGATTTTGTTATTGTTTCTTGGCTTACCTTTTTGTTCTTGTTTCTTGATCTTGGTTGGTGAGGAAAGAACAAGAAGGATAAAAACAAGAAGACACAGTGAATGAGAATCGAGAATCAAAAATAGACAAATCTTCAAATTTGACTTGAATGAGAAAAAAAAAAAAAGAGGCCAGAGTCTGAGGAAAGAAGAAGAAGAAGAACACGCCCAGAAGAAGAAGAAGAAAGCGCAAAAAAAAAAAAAAAAGCGAGCTTAAATCACACATGTGAGGCACACATAGCATCATGGACAGTGGTCCATGATATAATTTGCGCAAAAAACTTATCAATGACAATGAAAAATGACACAAATTTTTAATTTGTGATAAAAAAAATGTCACAAAAAAATTAATTCGTGACATGAGAAAATGACACATACTATTAAATTATTTTTAGCGATGAAAAATGTCTTTGACAATTTTGTATCAGTTTTATTGTTCCTAAATTTTCTATCGGAAAAAGATGGTAATTAAAATCATTGTAATGGTAAATTAAAATTTGATGAAAATTATGTGAAAAAAAGTCATTCAAAATAAATTAATTAAAATATTAATTGCGGCGAATTCACTCCTTTTTTTCATAGAGGCAAGTAAAAACAAATTGGAAACTTTTGTGACATATAATATTAAATTGATGCAAACATTAAAATTTATTTGTTACGATTTTTAAATTGATGTACAAAAATCTGTTACATATATTTTGGTGACATTTTTAACATGTTACCTATAAAATGAAAATATTTGTGTCAATATTAATTATTATATATATTATGTGACAAATTTAACTTGTCACAAACATATTTTTAGTTACATTTAAAAATATTATCACAAAAAAGTTTTATTTTTTGTTTCATAATAATAATTAGTGACATTATTGTGACATATTGTCACAAAATTTTAATATATTTGTGACAATATAATGTATTTTCATATATTATTTAATGAAAAATTAATAAAATAAAATTTGTGACATCAAAAATTTTTTGTCACTTATAAAATTTTTTTGTGACAACCAATTTTGTGACATAAAAATATTGCAACTAATAAATGAATTTGTAGGAGTGAGAGATATTGGCGCACATTTATATTTAGGACTTTCAATATTATTAAAATTTAATTATATGTCACTATCATTTAATTGCATTGCCTCTAACAAAAAAGAAATGGTTGGAAATTGTACAAATGCTTGCTTAAGGCATATAGAATATCACTGAATATTATATTGTTCAAAATGTCACTGTCTATTTTATTGTTCAAAATGTGGCTGTCTATTTGTTGGGTTTCCATGATCCATACACGTAGTAAAAATTAAAAATTTTAATCACGAAACCTTTTACAGGATCCATGTAATTCGGTTAAATCGATTGAGAGGGCATCCAAAACTCATGGAGACGATTTCAAGGTTCAAGGAAAGAATATTATGAGAGGGGGTTCACACCGATGACACCCTACCTCGAACTTTTTGTACCCTCTTGTCAGATTAAGGCACCACCAATAAAGTCATGCCCTCTATTGGTATCCACACGAACAAGGTGACCAAAGCAATGTTGTTGTGCTAGCACTTTTTTCAAAGATAACTCTTTATTCTTTTTCTCTCTGTGTTTATTTTTATTTTCTCAAAATAAATGGAGGAAGAAGTAGAAAAATAATAGCCTACCTAAAACCCTAGAGAATGAGATGTATTTATAAACATCCATTCCAGGGTTTCTCAAACCACTTACTTACCAAAACTGTTTTGGTAAGATTAAACTTCATCTTTTATTTTGATTCTAATTCCAAATAAGAATCATTTCTAATTTATTTAAAATAAATAAATAAATAAATATATAAATAAATAAATATATATATATATATATATATATATATATATATATATATATATATATATATATTCTTTCATAGAGATTATAATTGGGTTAATTATCCCAAGTTTGCTTTGCGCCTGTTCTAAGTGTAGGACCCTGTAGGTTCATACAATGTTGGCAGCGGGTCTAAAACTCTCATTTTAGCCCACAAGGCATAAGTGGTCTCTAGCAAGACATTATGACTACCTAAATTGTGTGAAGGTCGATAATCTGACATAACCTAATCCACAACGTGTATTATAGTCCTTTTGTCACGCGATATCTTGATTGAACATAAGGCATGGTTTTTGTCATCCTTATATAGTTCAATCATATTATTTCTCAATCCCAAGTAGACTGATATTGATAACTCTTTATCTAATATTGATAACCCTTTATCAACTCATTCTAGCATGGCCTTGCATTTCTCTTCAGTCTAACTTATCGAGGGGTCCACAAATATCTTCTCAAAATAACCGAGGGACAAATTTCATCTCAATCACTCACATTCCTTACATAACTCATTCTATGTCCAATCACGACCCGTTTTACTATCCGGTTAAAGATGATATAAGAATGTGTCAAAATGGAGAACTTATTATATAGGAAACCATGTGATTTCATGTCAGAGGATTGAAATAATACTACTATAATTAGAATCACTTATGACAATTATCCATGTAGTATTCTCATAATAGGTCAATCCATTATGATATTGCAAAGGTAAATTACTACATGGTAAGAGGGGTTTATATTAAAGGTTGGATCAATGCCTTTTGGGGAAATTCAATTAGTTCGTAGTCCATGGCGGAGGATATTGGAATGAGTGTTAATAGTGAGAGGAGCCACTCAATTGGGGGCGAAACTAGATATCTTAATGGCGATGTGCTGAACTAATGGTCATTTAAGGAGATTTGAGTTTTAGGCTAAGTGTTTGGTAGTTTTTTCATCACATGAATGGTTCTTCGGAGTTCTGGCATAGGTGTGAACATGTTTATTTAGATTTTTAATGGAATTTGGTTTCAACCTTATAGAGACAGTGATCTTTGTTATTGGAAACCAATTTGGGTCTTATTGGAAAATGGGTAGCATTTTGAAATTTGGTTTAAATCTTTATTTGGGAAAGGTAGATGCTTTTAGAAGAAAGTGAATCGACAATTGGTATAAGCTTCATTGAAAAGGAAGGCTTTCTTAAAGGCAGGTTTTGGGTTTAGGGTGGCTTTAGGTATGTATATGTCCTAATGAAAAATAGGCCTTTTGGGATTTTTAAAATGACCATTAACAATACTTGTAAAGGAGGTTAGTAGATCTTTGGTTTTCACTGCTACATGTAAAATTCAATATGCCTTAAGGAGCATTGAAATTCAAGGAGGTTGTAGCACAACTGGCACATCCAATTACTTAGAATGCTATTCCCATGTGTAAGACTTCAATTTTTTGGGTCTGAACTAACATATGGTTGATGCTCTTATTACTATTTCAAAAAATTGACTTATACCAAAAATGTTTCTAACATATTATGAGTTTAGCTGCTCATATGTTGGTTCTCCTTACAATTTAATGGTGAATCAAAGAATGGCTCATTTTAGCTACGATAGCAAATATTCGTTCAAGTACATGCCTTATATCATTATTATTTATTATTTTTATTTTTTCTCTTTTGCCTAGATGGTCCTTTTTTGGAGATTTCACACCTAGCTAGACTCTTTGAGGAAAGGTACAAATACACCTTTAATGTTTTACCCTGATCTCACATAAGCCCTTTTATGTTTTTCGAGGTGGAAGTATACCCTTATTGTTTTGAAAATGACACTTTTAGCCCCCTCTTATAAAATGGTGTTAATTTTTACGGTTAGTGGGGTCTACTGTGTCTGATAGGCATAAAAAAAAATTTTAGATAAAGGTGCATTTAAAACGCTTATACTATGTAGAAAATTTGCCCTTAAAGAAAACTTATAAACATTTAAACACAATTTTTTAAAAAAAATTATTTAAACTCATCATTTAATAAAAATGTTAAAGTACAATTTATTTTCCATACTCGTAGAATTTATTAATGTGAATATGATATTAAAAAATTTTACATATAATTTTTTATGAAAATTTATTTATTTTTTAATTGTATAGGTTGATATCCCATTTAAAAAAAATTAAAAAATATAAAAAATATTTTTTATATAAGATAAGATGATTTTGTTAAAAAGGTTTTAATTATAAAAAAAAGAATTTAATGAATTTATACAATTTTTTAAAAATATTTACATAATAAATTATATATAATTTTTTTAAAATATCATATTAGAATTAGTATGAGTATCTAAAAGAAATTGTACTTTATCACTTTTATAAGATGAGAAGTTTAAATATTTTTTAAAAAAAATTGTTTTTAAATGTTTATAAATTTTCTCTAAGGGAAAATTTTCTCCTCAATATAAACGTTAGGGGTAAAAATGCACTTTTATCTAATATTTTTTATACATGTAAGGCATAGTGGACCCCACTAACAAAAAAAAATTAACAATGTTCATATGAGGAGCCTAAATGTGCCATTTTCAAAACGATAAGGACACATTTGCATCTTGAAAAATATAAAGGGCTTATGTGATATTAGGGTGAAACATTAAGGGTATATTTGCACCTTTTACCTTTTATCTTTTATCCTTTCCATTTTCTTTTCTTTTTCTTTTTTCCCTTTTACTGAAGCCTTCTTTGTGAAGGCTTTTTAGCCTTAATTGGATCTCTTTATCTCTTTTATTATTTTTTAAAAAGGTTGTAGTAAGAATTGAACACTTACAATTTTAATGAAATGCTAAAATAAAAAATGACTAATAATAGTTTAGAAGCCAATGAAAAACAAAGGATGTAAAATTCCATAGAAAAGTATTTAGCACTACTCATGCTATTGGTAAAATAACAAAGCAAGAGTTCATTATTTTCATCTAATGATCACATTCAAAAAAAAGGATTTTATTGGTCTCTTTATTCCTTGCCTGCTCATGACTTTCATAAAGGATAGGCTTCTATAATCCCTTTTCATCTTTCGCTCTTATATTGATTAGATGTAGGGTTCCAAAAGATAGATAAAGTTTGTAAAGTAAGTGCTTTATCACTTCCTTGATATTCGGACAACTAAGAGGGAATGACGTCGGTTTTTAGGGTGGTTGTGGCGTGGCTGGATAGTTGAGTGATGATTTTTTTTTTGGTGCAAGATGCATCGCAGTACCTAGCAAGGTAGAGGGTTGGTTTTGACACTAGTGTATTTTTTAGGATCTTTAATTTTTCCAGAGTCAATAAGGTTTAAGACTCGGTTCTTTAGAGTGAGACAATTATTATTTGAGTGGCCAGACATTTTGTGGAAATGGCAGTAAAGGTCTATGTTGATATGTTAAGGTAAAAGGCTTGGTAAAGGTTTTGGTTCATAAGGCTTCAAACGGTTTATTTGTTGAAGTGTTGGAAGATTTTGGAAAGGGTTCGGTTGAGCTTTGAAAATTTTTTGTGGGTTGGAGGGTGATCAACTGTGTGTCCTTTTAAAAATTTTGGAAGTAATGGATTATAATCCACTAAACTTTGGTTACCCATTCTTGGACTCTTGGTTTCATCAAGCTTCGGGCAATAGGACTAATTAGAGTGATCTTGTAATGGATCATTCAAGAGTAAAGAAAGTTTATTGAAGCCTTTGATTTGGACATTAATGTTTTCATGTACTAAAACCTCAAACTGACGAATCTTGCAGGCCAATTCTTGGATTTCTATTACCAATTCCAATTTGGTTTTACTAATTGCAAAAGCCCTTTTTGATAAAGTTCACGTCATCTTCAATATCCTCAAGTATGTTCATGACTTGCTTCCCTTTATTCAACTCAGAATTAGGAGTGCTAGGTGTTCCCTTGTCATTGGCAATGCCACTTAAGAGGATTGTCTCATCCACAACATTTTGCGTTTGATTGAGGGTGTTCTTAATTTCATTTTAAAGGATGGTTTTGATTTCAGCTCAAAGGATGCCAATTAAGACACAATAACTTAAATTTTTTCATATGCTCCTTGAGTAGGTTATCAAGGTTTCGATTCTTATATTGCTCAAACATTTTGAATCCAAACTATTACTAACTCTCCTTAAGGGGGTTTTGAGATACTATGCCTGTAAAAATAGCGAAGTTAGTACAGTCGTTATGAATTGTATGCATGCTATATTATACAAAAGGATGAAGTTAGCATGAAGAATAAAGATGTCAGTGAATGCAAGTTATGATATGCGCTGCTAAAGAACATGGTTAGCATATATTTATGGCTTGTTCATGTAAAATCCTATCAGGAATGTATTTCATTTATAAAAACATGGGTTAGTGGTGCATCTCATATATGTACATATGCCTAAAGAAGATAAACAAAATAAAAGAGAAAGGGGTTAGTAAATGAAAACAAAATAAGTCAATAAGAAAGAAAAGATCATACATGGATGTCATGCTGCGAGCTGCACTAGCATTATGCGTGACGTGCTAATGCATAATCTGTAATATGGTAACTCAGTCTGATTATAAGAAAATGTGGGTTAAAATATAAACCTATATGTATGTATAAATGCCAAAAAAATGAACAAATGATGTTAGAGTAAACCTGTAAAATAAACAAACCAAACACATGCATTCACACCCTTCCAACCTTATTGCTCCACTTGGTATACTCTCTTTTCTAAGTGGGTTTTGACTTAAAGTCATCTAGGATAATAGATACACACTCATACTGGGCTATATTAATTTGCAAGGATAAGATGCAAAAGGTAAACCAAAGAATGAATTCAATATGAATCTGAAGTAAATGTATGATGTCGGCATAGAAGACAAACTGTCAAATCACGAGTGATCTCTATAGCCATGTGCACCCATTTACACAGGGACTGTAGTCAGTATAAGGGTCCCAATCTCATGTTTATGATGTCAACATTTGATACATTTACCAAGGGATGTACAAGATTCATTCAAGGCTTGGCCATTTATTTCTTTCAAAGTAAACATTCACAATTCAATCAAAATTTCCTAATTTGCCCCTTTGACCTGAAAGGAACAAATGGGCAATATTTCACAAGTTCTGTCATCAATAAATGTCACAATCTAAAAGCTCTTGAAAGCTATTGAAACTAGAGTACATGATTCATACTATTCTTTATGCATCGGGCCCATATATGGTTAATGAAAACCTCACAAATCCTAGCATGGATAGCCTATAAAGACTGACAAAATGACATTGATTTAGTGATGGAAACTGGAAGCATCACATCATTTTGTAAATGACAGGTCAAACAGACAACATCAGGATACAGTAACATACAAAGACCAAGTGAAACCCTACATATAATATTAGGAAATTAACTCATTTAGTTGTTGATAATTATTCAGACTTTAAAGTGAAGGATCAAACGAAAATTTTATGAAAAATATGGGGACCAAAGTTGAAATTTTTAAAATACGTCTCTACTTATATAGTTGGCAGCTATAGAAATTTTAAAAAGACCCAGGTACTCCCCCATCTAACATTATAGACCTGTCATCTTCTCCACCTTCATTCTTTAGCCAAATGACCTCTGTTAGCTACCAAATTCTAACCACACCTTCCTATCATCATCCTCTACATGTTGACTGTTTTTATGTCATAAAAATGACTCAAATTTAATTATTTTAGCTTTAAAGTTGAGGCTAAAGATAGTCATTGTCGAATTGCCACTTTTAGCAACGGTCAAACACTGCAAACTACCACCATCATGCTCCTCTTGCTTCCAAGACTCAAAAGACACCAACCATGGCTCCAGTTTTATTTTATTTTTTTTATCTTTGTTAGATTTTAATTGGCAAATTATATTTTCTTTTTCGATCTCTTAATTCGGTGATTAATTGTTTTTATTTAAAGGTGTTTGTGGTTTCTACCTAACATTGTATTTGTGTTAGAATGATTGGTTTTGTGTGGAAAATATTTTCTAGTGAGAAATTCCAGTGTGTCCCACAGTAGCCAGTGAGAAATAGTAATCAACCCAGGAAAAATTGATTTTATTTTTGATAAATAATATAAATTATGGTGATTAATTTCCATAATTGGTGTGAAGTCAAATTCCTTATGAATTATGAGATAAACATTTCGGAATAGTTTTGATGGAAATTATTCTATATCCATTAAAATTATTTAACTCACCAAATTTATTCCTATCAGCCTTAAAAGTGCATACATTAGAGAGCTTGCAAGTTTATTTTGATAATTTTTTTTTTAGTAATATTCTAGAATTTTTAGGAATTTATTAGAAATTTATTTTTTAATTATTCCTTTAATAAATATTTCTTATTATAGAGAGTTACAGAGTGGGAGTCATAGAGTTTAGGAAAATAAGGATATGTTGGCCAATACGCTCTACCTTTAAGTTAATATTTTGAAATGTTTATTGGAAATCATTTATCAGAGATTTTGTGTGTGTGTGTGTGTGTGTGTTTTTTTTTTTTTTATACTATGATATGTGATATTGCTAAAATGAACATTTTATTTGATTTATCATGACGATGATTTGATTGTTAGTAGGAATTGTAGCACATGCATGATTTATTTAAATGCATTTTATTTCTATGTTTTTAGTATTAATGCAATTTATGGAAGTGCTTTTATAATATTTATTGATAATATAATGTTTTGGAGAAACTGGTAAAACATACTGTCTAATGGGTGTCATCATGACCACGTGCTTACTAGTTTAATCATTAGGTCTAGTATGTACAAGTGATATGATTGGACCCTAGTGGAGTTTGTTCTCTTGGGGTAGGATTGTGAATGGATCCTAGTTGAACTTATTCTCTCAAGGTAGTATTAGATTAAGTGACCAACTGCGGCTGGACTCAGGTCAAGCTTTTACTTTGTGATCAACAGTCATTTAAACACATCAAAGCTGAGGAACTGGTAAATTTAAGGTTTAAAGTTCTACCATTATATTTCAACCAAGATGTTTTTCATATATAGTCAATCTTGCTCTTTGTGATCAATGGTCACTTGGACAAAAGAGAGTTGAAAAGCTAGTAGATTTGAAGTTTAAAGTTCTACTAGCTCAAATCTACTAGTTACAGTTAGCCGAGGAGCCGAGGAGTTAGTATATATAAATAACATTAGTAGAACTTTAAACCTCAAATCTATTAGCTCCTCGGCTCTTTTATGTCCAAGTGACTGTCGATCATAAAGTGCAAGCTTGACCTAAGTCTAGCCACAGTTGGCCACTTAATCCAATACCTCTAGTGAAGGAAGGATTTTAAGAATTACTAAATTCCAAATTTTGATTTTTAATTGTTTTAAATAAATTAGTGGTTTCAATAGTTTCAAATAGATATTTTAAACTAGTATAGATTTCTTAATATTAATTCACATGGTGAAGTCTAATTTCCCTTAATTATTTTCTAGGATTTTGCGAGTCAAATTCTAGTTATCTTTCGCTACTGTGGTCTTATTCTTCCCATCTATCTTATGTAGGTTTCCTTGATGATTGATTTTATGTATTTGCACTCTAAACATTATTTTGGTTGGGATATTTTGCATAACTTGTAATTGTTGTCGAATATTTGGGTTATATCTATAAGTGAACTATGAT
>CATIWK010309009.1:0-37637 GCA_949634005.1 Mallotus japonicus | reverse complement strand
TTATAATTTTATTGCCTTTTATGCCTTTTAAGGGTAAATTTGTCATTTTTATCATAAAGTATATATTTTTATGGTGGAAATGACATCCTTGCCACTTTAACATTTTTAATTCTGCACTTTATTATTTTTAATTATATTAATGGCATTTTTATCATATTTATTGCTTTCTTTGATAAATTAATTATTTTTTATCATAAAGCTTCCATCTTTATGGTGAAAAATAATATTTTTATCACCTCTTTTATTATTCCATTTGCCTTATTATTATTTTTATTGAATATTTATTATCCTTGTCATTTTATTAACTTTTTTTTGGTGAATTTATTATTTTCATCATAAAGGTAACATTTTTATGGTGAGAATGATATCTTTATCACTTTTATTATTTTATTTGTACTTTTCCATTCTCAATTTTCTTTATATTTGTCTCATCATAAAAATATTATTTTTATAATAAAAATGATGACATTACATTAAAGTACCCAACTTTTTGAATCTTGCATCATGCATACACTAGCATCCTTATTTGCTTATGTATTTAATTATTCCTTTACTTATTATCTCCAATTGTGAATGAATGGAATATATTAAATTGTCTTATATGTGATGTATGCTTGTATGTGGATGAAAACTAACATTTGTTTTATAGGTTTATTAGAATAGATTTATTTTATTTCCTTTTTCTATTTTAATGTAATTAATAGAATAGGTTTTTCCGAGGTAATGTAATCCTTAATCCCAATTCCCTCATTTATTTTTATTTGGATGTATTCATTAAAATATGCTTTTTCTTGGGTTGTAATCTTTAATCCCTTTCCCTGTTTTTATCTTGGTTATTTGCTTTCTTGCATGCTTGTGCATGCCTACTTGCTTATTTGCTACATGCTTACTTGCCTACATGATTATTTGCTTGATTGGTGGATGCTTGCTTATTTGTGTATCTTGTGATAAATGCTCGTCAATCCAACTATCCCGTGCTTTATTTCCAATTTTAACTGACCAATGCTTGTATGCGGTAAAAAACGCATCATAAAACCAAAATTAAGTGAAGTAATGAATAAATGAGCAACATGTATAATAAGGAACAAGATAAGTAACTCCTACCTTCCGAACCCAGATTCTCTGGTTATGGAAGTGAGTATTTCACTTCTTCCAGATTCAAGTGGGGTGGCGACTCCAATCTACGTTTCCTAATCAGGCAGACCCTCCAATAAACAATAACAAAAGGAAATCCAATAGATAGTCGCCATCAGCCTGTGTGCCCCGATGCTATAAGCTCACAGATCCTATCGTGATCATGACCTTGACCCAACAGTGATCACAATTAGACTCATTCATTTAAAATTGATAAGAATTAGGCTCATTAGCTTTCAGGTTCATTTGTAAATTAAAGCATGCAGAAATAGCCCATTGAAATTAAAATCAATGTAGATTAGACTAACTTTAGGGAATTATTTGCTTATGAATGCACTTTATGTGGTTTTCATGACGATCGGTGCCTTTTATGTTATTTTGAGTGGGTTTAACATGAAAATTTCATGTAAAAAGGAATAAAATAATAATTAGCAAGATAAATCTAAAGAACCTGAGACTAAAAGAAGTTGATATTCTGTACCCATAATTCTCATGGTGTGGTGCTAACTTTTTTTAGGGAATCGAGTTACAACCACTAAAAAGTTGTTCCAGTTATTACCCTGGGTGGGGAATCCTCATCTCCACGCCATATCTTTGTGATAGTGGTTGTGTGTTCCCTAGTGTCCTTAACTCAAATAGTGTCATGGTTGCAAAAGACTTGGCGCACGCTAAATCCTGCCTTCTACATCTAGTTTTGAGAAATGAACAAGGCAATTAAAACTATTGAACTAACTAGCAAACAGTTTGATATTTTGAATGTCCTAGTCGAGCATGCCAACCCTCTAAGCTTGCAAGGTAAGCAACAACATGCATGAAAATGTATTGCTTTAAGGTTACTTGAAGCTTGTAGAGACCGAACTCACTCGTTCCTCGGAGCAAAATCCTTTTGGTAACTTGATTTTTGACAACACAATGATCAACATAAAATTTTAAAAAAATAATGATTATCACGACAACATTTTTAATAGATAGTAATGATTTATTTATGGCGGGAACATGTAACATATTTTTTAAAGCACGTGATTTTATAGCAGATGGAGTGGAGCTATTTCCAATATGTGAAATTTTTAGTTTTGTACCATTATCAACAACCAAATTCTCCTTACCCTTGCATTCATAGGTGATACTGAGAGAAGTCATGTCTAGAGTAACATGGTGTGTAGCACCTATGTCAAGGTACCACTGAATTATTGAAGAGGTTGAGGTGTAAGTACTAGTAGATGGCGTTACAATAGTCAAATTTGCATGCATCCGAGAGTTGATTTAAAGACACCTTGGTGGTATTATTTTGATTGCTTCAAGGAACAATGTTTGCATCAAATTGACGATGACAATTAATGGAAACATGATTAGAATATCCACTTATATGACATGAAGATGAAGATTACTAATTTGGAAAATATCCTCTCTTACCATGATTACCTTGTCTTCCTCGATTATTATTAAATTGAGTAGTATTTGATGTGTTGGTGTGCTAACTATAAAGCCATTAGGATTTAAGGTTGATGGGATTTTAATTGCAACTTATATGCAACCAACTGACCATGTAACTCATAAAAGGTAGTAGGTTCAGATCGTTGAAGCGCTCCTATGATGCCATTTTCCTCCGGTCCCAACTTTTTGAAAATTATTAAATTAAACTCATCTAGGGAAATTGGTTGACCTGCTAAAGCTAATGAGTTAATGATAGTTTTAGCTTGCTATAAATATTGAGAGATAGGTTTGTTATCCTTGGATAAATTATAGAGCTAATGTGGGGCTATGTGCATTGTGTATGGTTAACAACATATGCAGTTGACAAGGCTTTCCAAACTTCTGTTATTGAATTTAAACCAATTAATTGAGGATAAGCCTCTTCTATGATGGAGGACAATAACTAGGAAAACAAGAGTTGATCTTTATTAAACCAGGTTATATACTCTAGGTTTATTTCTGAACGATTGGTTGAAGAATTAATGATTTTCTTGTATGGTGATATTTCTGTACCATCAAGAATTCCATATAGATGATAGAAATTAGATATTGGAGTGAATTGTAATTTTTAAGGAATATAATTCTTTGACTTGAGTTTAATTAAGAAGGTTTGATGGATGTGCATAGGATTTTTAGTTAAAGAGGTAACAAGAATTGAAGGAATGATATTTGTAACTGTCATTGAAGAATAAGAAGAAGAAGAAGAAGAAGATGATGATGATGATGATGATGATGATGATATGATGATGATGATAATGATGATGATGATGATGATGATAATGAGGATGAAGATGAGGTCATGTTTGAGCTTTGCTACCAAGTCTGGAATTGAAGTGAAGAGCAAAATGATATGTTTACTTACTTAAAATTATACATGAATTAAAAGTTTATGTATAAGTAGTTTTAACAAATTTGAAAGTAACAATGAAAAGATTCATAATACAACTAATGATTAGCACATGATAATAAACTAACAGTACAACAAACAAAGGTTATTTTGTTTTTAACTATTATCCTTTAATAAATCCAAGTATGTTATATTTGTGTTGTAAATACCATGTTTATATATCTTATTCATAATATGTCATATATTATCATATTTATGCATTTTTCATGTTATGCCATATTTTACCATGCATGCTTATGCATCTTTAACATGAATGCCACGCTCATACATTTTTACCATGTCATATCATGAATGTCATGATAATGCATATTATATAAACTGTTGATTGTATGCTTGTGTGTATATATTGTGTTTGCATCTGAATTTAGTGGTAGATTCAACTCGATACATATCTCTTGAAAGCACTGTATCAACCAGTAAGGCCGACAATTCTCAACACCCGAATAGTATGGGGATGCCTCGTGTTATATGAGTTTGCTCCTAACGACATTAACATTCAAACCCAATTGTCTTATCCATGGGCGAATTTGGTTTTAAACAAAGGATCCAAATGTGCCTAGGCCGTAATCGAACAAATTATCGTGTGATACCAAGTGGTGACTTGCTATTTTTCATGGTTGGACTCTAGGGTTGTAAGTGCTCTTTTATCATCCCTAAGCACTCTTCTAGTATTTCATTCACTGTTCCTCTATTTTCCCATGATAAAAAAGAACAATCAACAAATTGTTGCCGAGTCGACGAGCTAACGTTAACAATCATCATCATCATTAAATTTAGTTTTTGTTTGTCACTATAATTTTATTATTTTAATATTAAAAAATAGAAAGTTGTATATATATATATGAGCATTCATTTTTTCAAAATATAGTTAAATTTTAGTGTTATGTAAAATTTTACAAAAATAAAATTAATTTATAGATTTACTATTTTAAAACTATCAGAATTATTGGTGAATACCTAAATTGATATATAAACATAATATTTTATTAAATTTTGAATGTTTACAAATTACAAATAAATTATATTTTAAACATAGTTTTAAAATTAAAATTATTTTAATTTTTATTTGAATTTTTTACAAAATAAAGACTATTTTATTAACTATTAAAATATAAGAGATGTATTTATAATTGTCTAGAGGATCTTTTATTAATATGTAAAAAAAATAAGAAATTAAGTGTAATATTTAGGAGTTATTTTGACCTTTATTGTGAAGTTCCAAGCTAAATAGACCTAAAAAAATGTAAAACAACTAATTTGATCCTCACCAAAAAGTTTGCGGCCGAATTGACTTTTATTCCAAAAATAAATATTTTAAAGATGTTGAACTAAAGTTGAAAAATGGTTCAAATGAACCCTTTGTTTGGGCTCTCACTGCAGTGCATAAATTTATTCGTGCAAATAAAATTAAAATTACTAGATTAATTTTTATTTTAGTTACAGAATAATCATTGATATATATTTACAAGTTATATATTTCTTGTTATAATTAATATTTACTAATTTACTAATTTATAGTTTTATTTGTATAAATATACATGTGTGAACATGAAAAAAGTCTTATATTTAATGTTTACTTAGCAAATGTTAGATTGGACAATAAAAAATGTTAAAGAATTCTTGAATTTTTTTTAAATTTTTATTTTGGTACAGTCAATTTCTAAATATTCATAAAATTATTATGTTCATTTATTTTTATTAATTAATTTCTTATTTTAAAAGTTATATTATTAAAAATAGTGGAAATAGTAAATTCTTAATATCTTCCATGATGAAATATTATAAAAACTTTTCTTCAAAAAAAAATTATAAAAACTTATTGTATAGAAAAATAAAAATACAGCAAGTTAATAAATACAAATAAAAGTGCAAAGAGTATTTGTATAAACAATAAAAATACATGCAATAAATAAGTACAAGAGTAAATGATGTTTCTAATTTTATTCGTATGAAATACATGTTCTTAACGTTTGTATTATATATATAATATTTAAATAAAAAAATCAAAACTATGGTTCTCAAGAAACCGGCTGACCAATAACAGCTCTATTAATTGGTCTAAGTTATTCATCCTTTTTTGTCAAAATAGAAATTGACAAAAAAAATAGTAAATAATAGTAAAAATAATAATAGTAAGTTATTAACCGGCTTCAGTATCTTTCGTCTTTCCATTAATTCCATTTTCTATGCACGTTAATGGACCTCCTCTCCAAAAACAATAGTAAATTACGTTTAACATTAATTATCACAGATCTAGCATTATTTTCTTGATAATTTCTTTCAATTAAATAGCTAAGGATCTAATATTTAATGATTCTTTTTAACACTAAAAAAACTTTCATTAGATAATAATATAATAGTACATTAGAGCCCATCATACAAGTTTAACAGCTACAGCTCAAACATTTTAAGAAATCCATTAATAACAATAGTGAACATCTTCCTCAAAAAAATCCTAATTTTGGTACAGAAGTACCAAAGGTTCAGCAGTCATAATTGTAAAAAAGAGAAGAAAAGCTGAAGAATGAATTTTTCTGAACTCATCAACCCATTAACAAGCCTGAGAAGGCCGTGAAAGTGGGAGATATGTCGAACAATTCTTTGAAAGCACGTAAGAAGTAGATTTTTGCTTTCTGGAACACCTTCAAAAGGGACTAACACCTTTCTCTTAAGGCAAGTAACAATGGAAGATGGGATGTTGGAGCAGGATATTGTATTACCATCACTCAGTCCTTCTACATTTGCTTGTTAATTCTTGCTTTCGTGTTAGGATAATCTGGCGAAATCTATGGAGAGAATCCACACCATATTGAACATTGCAAAGAAACACAAAGAAACAGAGGACAACGAAGCACGAAAAATATAACTACAAGATAGGATGCACCTACACATATTGAGCTCTAAGCTTATCAAGATTATTTAATGATATGATATTACTAAGAAGATAGAGGATTTGGGTGGTTTTCTGTCAAAAACACTAAGAAAACCACCCAAATCCAAAAAAAAAAAAAAAAACTCAGAGAAGAGATGAACAGTAACAACACACAGAGAAAGGAGAACTTGAAGAATGGTGAGATTGTGTTATATGCATTTATTTAATGATTTTGCATCATCAGTGATACCCCATATATAGATTCCTATTATAATAAGGGTTATTATCCTAAAAAGGGATTACTTGCAGAAGAAGAATGTCCAATCCAAGTAGGAAGAAAGTCCCTAATTAAGAAGACATCTGTATAATAAGATACTCCTCAAAGAAGGCACAAGTCCTACATGGATGAGGAATCCTATTCCTCCCAGGTTTGAGCATCACTATCTCTATAAATACTCCTTATATCTCTCATTCTTATTCATTTTATTCTTTTGATTCATTACTCTATTTATCTCTCTAAACTCTCTCTCCCTCTACACTATCTGACTTAGGCATCGGAGGGTTTGTGGGGATCCTCCCCACCTCTCACCTTGCCCTTTATTGATTGCTTGCAAGACTCAGAGGTTCCGGAAACAAGTTATCAAGTGGCGTCATCTGTGGGAACCTCGTGAGTCAAAAGTCATTGTTATCTACCGATTAGAACATTCATACCATGACTTCCAGCCCACCACTAACCACAATTTCGGCTACTCAGATGAACCCATCAGCTCCCATTCAACATATTGGACCTTCATCAAAAATTCCCTTTGACACATATACACCACTCGGCATTACTCAGGGTTGGTCAACCCTGGGTACAAGTTTCCCCTATTATGCTCCCTTACAACATACTAGCAGACCCATACCTTTCCCAAGCCTACTAGGAACTCCTGCTGTAAGTACCTCAGACTTAAATACCATGACTCGGACGCTCAATTTACCTCCATCAAACAAAGAGGCAATGATTAACAGCATCCAAGCCCAAAGAATCCTAATGCAACAACAACTGATGCCTTAATTCAGGACAACAATCCTGGGAGAGCTAATCCGGAGAACAATGTGATAATACCACCAGTTGTAACCCAAAGCATACCCGATGGAAGTAAAAAAAGTCATAAAGATCCATAGGGTGAGTCCAGCACAAGCATCCCAGCCTTGGAGTCACCTTAGACGACTCCAAGATAGCTTAAAAGGTCAAAGAAGTAATCCAGAAGGCTCGTACTAGACTAAGGAAGGAAGACGAATGTGTTCTAGAAGGAACAACGCCTTTTGTAAATAGAATAGTCAGAACTGAGATCCCATCAAAGTTCAAACTACCTTAGCTAGATCAGTATGACGGTACCGAAGATCCGATCAACCACATATCATCATTTAGAACTAAGATAATGCTCCAGAATGTGAATGATGGAATCTTGTGCCGATTATTTCCCAGAAAACTCATTAAAGCAACTCAGAGGTGGTTTCATCGATTGCCAAAGAATTCTATCTCGTCCTTCGAAGAGCTAGTAGAAAAGTTCTGGACTCGATTTATCACTAATGTTCCTCCTACCAAGAACATAAACGATCTCCGGATGTGCAAGCAAAAAGCCACAGAGTCGTTGAGGAGCTACCTAGACAGGTTTAACAAAATTGCCATGCAGATTGAGAATTTAAGCGATGAGGCAGCCATAAAAGCAATGAAGAATGGGACTCGGCTTGGGAAGCTCAAAGATAAGATCATGACTAAAGAACCTAGTACCTGTTATGAAGTAATGTCCATGGCAATTAAGTTGATAAAAATGGATGAAGATAGATGAAAGATCAGAACCCAGAAGAACCCGAGCTCCACGCCCTAACTTTAGAAATCCAGCTGAGGGGTTCATAAGGGAAACTGAGAGGTACACACCTCTAAATACTCCAAGATCAGAGATCCTCATGTGGATCAGACATAATGGGATAGGCATACCTCCAGCCATAAGGCTGAGTCCAACCAAAAGAGCAATGCAGGATAGGAGGTTCTATTATCAGTATCACCGAGATTTTGGGCACGACATTGACTGATGCTGAAATTTAAAAAGAGTTATAGAACAGCTGATACAGAATGGGAGACTCAGAAGGTTCACAGACATTGTTAGAAAGAACTGAGAGCCAGAAGATCAGAATAGAGATAGGTCGGACCAAAAGATGGCTTGGAATAAAGTGGCTGGTGTCATCAATATGATAGTCGAAGGGGAAACACCAGCGGAAAGGAGGCCAAAAAGAACTTGGAAGGAGGAAAGTCACGTCCCTGGACTAAAACAGACCATTACATGTAGCCTGGAAGATGGAAAAATGTCCAGTACCCACATAATGTTGCCCTAGTGGTCAGTGCTTTCATAACAATTATCTAGGAAAAAAATTATTAATTGATGATGGAAGTGTTGTCAATGCACTTTCTTGGAATGCTTACAAGGAAATGGGAGGTCTTGTCAATGATTTTAAACTTATCCAGAATCCCATCACAAGCTTCTGCGGAGGAACCACCCAACCAATGGGACTAGTGGAATTTGGTAACAGAGATACTGGGGATGTGAAAGCTGTCAAAGCTGTATTTAATATGGTGGACCTTCCTCTCACATACAATGGCATCATAGGATGACCAATTCTCTATGAAATTGATGCATCAACAAGCATCAGACGACTGACCATGAAAATCACTCTAGAAGACCGGGTAATAACAATCCATCGAGATCAGACTATGACCAAACAGTGTTATCAGTTGGCTGTCAAACCTTAGTTGAAAGTATTCCCTTTGGAATCTTTAGAGAAAGAGAAACAAGGTGCCAACCCAGAGCCGGTTGATCAAGTCCAAACTTTGCAGATAGCTGAAGGAAAGATAGTCAGGATTGGCAACGAGCTTGATGATGAAGTTAAAAGAGGAATAAGCAAAGTTCTCAATAAACACTCAAGCAGCTTTGCCTCCAAAGCATTGAAGATTATTGGAGTGGATCCTTAGATTGCATCATATAGTCTGAACATTAATCCAGAGGCAAAACCTGTAGTTCAGAAGAAGAGGAAATTCACATATGAGAGGCAGAATGTGATTGCTGAGGAAATAAAGAAATTGTTAGATACCGGATTCATCAGGGAAGTCGCACATCTGGATTGGGTAGCTAATATAGTATTGTTCAAAAAATCAAATGGGAAGTACATAATGTACTTGGATTACACCAACCTCAACAAGGCTTGCCTAAATGACAACTATCCATTAACAACAATTAACCAATTGGTAGATTCAACTACTTATCACAGCCTGTATAGTTTCATTGATACTGCTTAAGGGTACCACCAGATCCCAATGAAAGAGAAAAATCGGGAAAAAACATCATTCATCACTCACGAAGGCCTTTACTATTATAAGGTTATGCCTTTTGGCTTGAAGAATGTCAGAGCAACCTACCAAAAGCTGATGAACCATGTCTTCTAGGATCATATTGGAAAGAACCTGGAAGTATATGTAGATGGCATCATCATCAAAAGCCAAAGAGTTAAGCAGCATTCTGAAGATATTGATCAAATCCTCCACATACTGGATTAGTATCGGATCAAGCTAAATCCAGACAAATGTGTTTTTGGAGTAAAAGCTGGAAAATTCTTGGGTTTTATGATTTCACATAGGGGAATCGAAGCAAATTCGGAGAAGATGGAGGCCATACTTAAGATGAAAGCTCCAACATCATTGAATGAACTCTAGAAACTGAATGGCAGGATAACAACATTGGGACGATTCATCTCTTGCTTAGCTAAAAGATGTCTTCCACTATTCCGAGCCTTAAAGAACTCAAATAAATTTCAGTGGAATGATGACTGCCAAGCTGTGTTTGAAGATATCAAAAAAATTCTTATCCTCACTGCCATTGCTCAGTATACCAATCCCTAGAGAGAACTTGTATCGATATCTTTCAGTTGGCCAAGAGTCAATTGCTTCAGCTTTAGTTAAAGAGGAAGGAAACCAGCAAAATACAGTATATTACATTAGTAAGATGCTCAGAGACTTAGAAATCCGGTATCCAAAATTGGATAAATTGGCTATGACTATTGTACACACGTCTCAAAAACTTTGGCATTATTTTTGGGCGCACTCAATCATTGTGAGATCCAGCTCTTCATTAAGAAAGATCTTACAAAGACCCGAGACTTCTGGACGATTAGTTCAATGGTCAGTACAGCTTAAAGAATATGACATCAGCTATGAACCTCGGTAACAAATCAAAGCCCAAGCTCAAGCTGATTTTAAACAAGAGATGACAATGGAAGATACAGTCACTTCTACCTATCCAGAATGGAAGCTATACATAGATGGTGCTTCAGGAGGATGAGGATCTGGAGCCGGAATCATCCTCAAAGGATCAAGCAAAGTTACAATCAAATATGTAGTGCAAATTAAATACAATGCCACAACAATGCAGTTGAATATGAAGCACTAATCACTAGGCTAAAACTGGCTACAGAAATCAGAACCGAGCACCTCAAGATCTACTCTGATTCACAATTGGTTGTTAACCAAGTCAAAGGGATATACTAAATCAAGGAGCCGAGCATAATCAGAAATGTTGAAAAGGCTAGACAGCTCCTAAAGAAGCTCAAACATGAAGGGGGACAATGGGAGATCATACAAAATCCCAAAAGTGAAAATTCATATGCAAATTTGTTGGTTAAGTCAGCGGTAGAAGACAATCAAATATTCAAATAACTCGAGCTAACTGAAGAATTGAATAAACCTAGCATTGAAGAATCAGAGATTATGGATATTCATAAAGTGGTAGAATGGATGAAGCCAATTATTCAGTATCTAGAGCATTGCATTCTTCCACAAAACAAACTCAAGGCCCAGAAGTTGAAAAAAAAGGTTGCACATTACTCTATGCACAATAAAGAACTCTATAGAAGGTTGTTGTCACACCCATAGTCTAAGTGTGTATCACCAGAAAAGGGCAATTACATACTTAGAGAAATCCATGAAGGAATCTATGGAGCACACGAGTCCCATAACTCATTAGTCATAAAAGCATTGCAACAAGGTTACTATTGGCCTACAATGTCCAAAGCTTCCCAAAAGCTCATTTAAGAGTGCCACAAATGCTAGCAGTTTACTCGTCTTAACCATAAACCTTCCAACACTTAGTAGCCAATTAGAAGTCCATAGCCTTTTGTTGTTTAGGGAATGTATATCTTAGGCCCGTTTCTAGTCTCAACATCTCAATAGAAGTTATTGATCGTGGCCATATACCACTTCACCAAGTGGGTACAGGTGGAAGTTGTCCCAATTATCACGGAAGCTCGGATTCAACACTTTTTCTAGAAGGAAGTCATCTGCAGATTTGGCGTTCCATATACCCTGATAACGGATAATGAAAAAAGAAATTTGAAAATTATAAATTCAGAAGCTTTTGTTTAGATCTCAATATAAAGCTCAGATTCACTTCAGTAGCTCATCCACAAACGAATGGCCAAACAGAGGTTACCAATAAGATCATCATGCAGGGACTGAAAAAGAGGTTAGATGAGAAAAAGGAAAACTGGGTTGATGAACTCAACAATATCATCTAGGCATATAGAACAATACCCAAGACCTCCATATGAGAAACACCTTTTAGGTTGACATATGGAATAGATGTTATAATTCCAGTGGAGATAGGATCATCCAGCTACCGAGTAACTGGGATTTGGATCAAGAGATCAACAACATCAATGCTCAAAAATATGCCTAGATCTGCTTGAAGAAAGAAGGGAACAAGCAGCTATTATAGCAAAAGCTCAAAGGCAGAAGATCAAGGAGTATCACAACAAACATGTCTGGCCAAGGCAGTTTAGGGTCAGAGATTGGGTACTCAGAAGAGCTGACATTGGTAAAGACATCTCTCAAACAGGCAAGCTTGGACCTAACTGGGAAGGCCCTTATCAAGTTATTGAGAAAACTACTAATGGGGCGTAC
Source organism: Mallotus japonicus (assembly GCA_949634005.1). Classification (NCBI taxonomy): domain Eukaryota; kingdom Viridiplantae; phylum Streptophyta; class Magnoliopsida; order Malpighiales; family Euphorbiaceae; genus Mallotus; species Mallotus japonicus. The sequence goes on along the minus strand of CATIWK010309009.1, from coordinate 25,259 downwards.
AAGATCAAAAATGCACAAGGAAAAGAGTTACCTCAATATTGGAACTCAGATAGTCTCAAAAAATATTATCAGTAAAGTAAATGTACTCATAATAAAGCAAATTTTGAGAAAAAAAAATGAAGTTCATTTACTATTCATATTATTGCTTTACACCAATAAAAAAAAGAGGAAGATACACTAAGTATTTACAAATAAGCCTCAAGAGGCACAACCCCATCAGTGGGTAAAGGATCTACATTTTCAGAAGCTTGAGGCTGAGGCAATGGAGTGGACTTGGAACCATAAGAAGTAGCCTCAGCAGCGGATTTTTCTCCGGTAACCTTTGGATCTTTAGGATGCTTAGAACTGGACTTCTCAACAGCAGTTGTCTTTCCAGCAGCCTTCGGATCCTTTGGTTGCCTGGAAGTGAACTTGTTGGCAGCAGCTAACTTTGCCAAATCATTAGAGGTTATCTTTTTAAGTTCAGAGAAGTCTAAATCCGGATGCTGAGCAAGCAGTATCCTCAGACACTCAGACTTAAAGGCCTTAAAAATCCCTTCATCATCCTTTGATAGTTTTTCTTATCATTGCCTCGAGATTTCTTTTCTTCAGCCAGCTCCTTCTTTAGAGCTTCGAGCTCGGTGTCCTGCTTCTCAATTTTTAAAGTGAACTGAGCTTGGGAGTACTCAAGCTCCTAGACCTTCTTTTGGCTAGCCTCAGCATCAGATCCGACCTCCGCATGCTTAGTCTAGCAAAGCTCCAGCGCCTCCTTTGCCTTAGTCAGCTGCTTCTCATAATCAATGGCAATAGTGCCAACCTTTGCCTCCTTCAAGCTATACTGGCTTTTCAAGAAATAGTAGTTATTTTTTGCCAACAATAGACCTTGGGTCAATTAAAAGGACAAAGAAGAGTCAAAACTCATAATATATATGGAAAATCATAATAAAGATAAAGTCAAAGGAGTTACATCAAGAGCATGCGTGACCCGTCGTTCTTCACATCCATCCACCTCTGAATGTCTTCAGGGAAGCGCAAGGACTCGACACACTGATCTCTAACCTAAGTATTGAGGATGCTCGGATGATGGCACTTTGACATAAGCCATTTCCTTATGTCCAGGCATTCAGGCATCTTTAGGCGTTTAATAAAAAGCCCATCAATCATTTCCTCCTTATCATTCGCCTCTTCAGCTCGGGTGCGTTTCTTAGAAGGCTTAGGCACCTCCTTCTGAGCAAGGTTTAAAACCAGGTTTCCCCCAACACTAGGGTGAGGATTAGCTTAGACCTCCAAAACATCTAGTTCTTGAGTAAGCTGGGTGGTCCGGGTGGTCTCCTGAACCTCCGGCTCATCATCTGAAAGGAGTCCATCCACAAAGTTAAAATAATCAGCCATCTAAAAAATAAAAGAATAGGAAAAGTTAAAAGATACCTTTACAAGATCATCACTTACCATCAGCATCTCTATCTCCTGGATAAACTCTCCAGAGGTATCGCTGAGAGAAATTCTCAGCATATGTACTTTTGGTTAAGCTCCGATCATGAAGCCTGCGCGCTAAGTCCATATCTTTTTCAGACAGCTCCGGAAGGTGCTTTACCTTATGGCGTTCATCAACCCACAAAAGACAGACATTGACAAAGTCCGATGGGTGTTCAATAATAAAAAAACATATGCCTCCAAGACTTCTGCAAGTCCAGAAGCTTAATAAATAAACTCTGATAAGGAGTAGCTGACAATGAGAAGGTCAACTCCCTTTTTTTCTTATTTAAAGTATACATAAACTGGAACATATCTAAATTCGGCTCCCTGCCTTCCCTATGTATAAGTTTTATATATCCAATTAAAATCCTATAACTATTAGGGTGAAGTTGGCCAGGAGCTATGTTAAACCTATTCAGAAAGGCTTTGACAAAAGGGTCCATGGGGAACCTTGACCCCCCTTCCAACTGGTCAATGTAAATGACCATCTTCGCCATATCTAAAAAGGGTTCATGAGCCCTAAACTTTTTCTCCATAATATGCAAAATATAATCCTAGGGAATGTTATATCTTCTCTTGTACCATTCAAGCATACCCTCATCCACCTTAGACTCGAATAAATCAAACCTAACTTGCTCTCGTGGATTCATGAAACCTAAAGGAGAAGAGATGAAAAGAAGAAGTAAAATAAAGTAAAGGTCTTCACTTGGGGAAAAAGCAGCTTCTACAGAAAAAGGGGTGACAAACGCTAAACAGATAAATGCCTGAGAGAAGAAAAACAGAAGAACAATTGCAAAAAAGAAAGCAATAGTGCAGATCTAGAAAATGAGAAGGGTTTATAAAGGAGACAGATGGTTCTAGAAATACCATCTCATACCCCTACGAAAATTAGGATATCTCAACTGTCCTTGGGGATATTTTAGGAAAGTAAAAGCTCATTACTTGAGCAGTTATGATTACAACAGCAAAAACATCTCCTATTTTGACACACAAACAAGCGTGAAAGTTTTGAAATTTGAAATAAGGCATCTCAAAAGGCATGCAGTTTAAAAAAGCTAATGCTTCCACAGGACTCGGGTCGTTTCATAACACCGAGCATCTAAGTCCAGTGAAGATGGAACCTTCAGGTCATTTCATAACACTGAGGTTCCAAGACTCAGGTCGTTTCATAACACCGAGCATCTAAGTTCAATAACTGAAGCCGGCACCCTCAGGTCGTTTCATAATACTGAGGTTCCAAGACTCGGGACGTTTCATAATACCGAGCATCTAAGTCCAGTGACTGAAGATGGCACCCTCAGGTCATTTCATAATATTTAGGTTCCGAGACTCATGTCGTTTCATAACACCGAGCATCAAAACCCCAGGAACTAAAGTTGGTCCCTTCGGGTCATTTCATAACACTGACAGGTTTAAACTCGGGTCATTCCATAACACCGAGTATAATTCAAAAAATGTCCGAACTTACTCAACGACGAGCATTTAAGTCCAGATGGCACCTTAAGGGTCTCATCAAACAAAGATTCTAAGACTTGGTATACTGAGTATCTCCAATAATTTAATGACTGAGGCTGGCCACCTCAAGTCATATTTCAACAGCTACTGAGACTTCAAAGCACAAGTTATTCTTTCAACGAAAAGTCATCCATCAAGTTACTCATCATTATTCAAAATGATTCTCTGACATCCAGAAATCTTGGACATAAATATCCGAACAGACTTTCGAGGGGGGGGGGACTCTTGATATCCCATATACATATTCCTATTATAATAAGGGTTATTGTCCTAAAAAGGGATTACTTGCAAAAGAGGAATGTCCAATCCAAGTAGGAAGAAAGTCCCTAATTAAGAAGACATCTTAATAAGAAGATACTCCTCAGAGAAGGCACAAGTCCTACACGGATGAGGAATCCTATTCCTCTAAGGTTTGAGTATTACCATCTCTATAAATACTCTCCATATCCCTCATTCTTATTCATTATATTCTATTAATTCATTACTCTCTTTATCTCTCTAAACACTCTTTCTCTCTACACTATCTGACTTAGGCATCGGAGGGTTTGTGGGGATCCTCCCCACATCTCATATTGCCCTTTGTTGACTGCTTGCAGGACTCAGAGGTTCCAAAAACAAGTTATCAATCAGAAATATATTTGTACAAGATCAATTAGCCAAAACCAATAGTATTATTTAACTTAATATTATTGTATTAACTTTTTATATCACCTAATTTGATATTATAGTATACTATTAGTAAATATTATTCTTATAATTAGATAATATTTTTTGAAATAAATTTTAATAAATTAAATAAAATTAAATAAGATGGTATAAGAAATTAACGGAAAATTTTTAGATTGATTAGGTATTTTCCACAATCAAATATCAACAGAAAAACTATATATTTATTTGATAACAACTTAATTTGAAATCTTCCAAATAACTTAATTTGAAATCTGCCAAATAATTATTATGTTTATTACTTAGTCCTTTATATGCACATGATGTACCACTTAAAGAAGGTCTTGGAAATACTCTAGCTGCCTATAGGAAATATTTGGTTAGCTCAAAAATATATTAATAATAATGGTCATCATGTACAAAGATATATTTATAGAATGCCAGCTAAATTAAAGCAATATTTCAGAATCCAAATAACACAAAAGATGAAGCTAGCACTAATTATCCTAAGCTTAAATATGTCTAACCAAATAAAAGATCAAATTCAAAAGGGTCTTAATATCTTCCATGATGAAGTATCAAAAAAATTTAATATATAGAAAAATAAAAATACAAGTTAATATACACATCACTATATATGTGTTTATAAGCATGTGCAGCACCTCTTCCATGGTAATTTTTTGGATGAGTGTGTTTGCATAGTAATTTTGTTAAAAAATACTAAAAGTGGAAATAGTGATTGTATAATGGCAAAACACATTTTTGCACCCCTACACTTTTTTTTTTTTTTTTTGACATTGCATTCCCAAACTCTCAATTTCAACCACATTGCATCCTTTTGATGACAGTCACATTAATAGACTTCAACAGCATTTCCAAGTTAGCTGAAAAAGATCCACATCAGTTCCAAATTATCTCTCGATAATTTTCAACGATTTTACATCAAGAATACCCCTACTTAGTGCTACAAAGCATCTTTTTTCTCCATTGTTGTTCGACTGGTTCAGTGTAAATCTTCCACTTTTGTTTTAGTTTTCTTCCACTTACTTTTCAGTTTTCTTTAACTGCTTTAGTGTGTTCTTCGACTAGTTTAGTGTTCTCCAACTCCATCAATGGCATGCAATTGTGGAAATCATACTGTAGTTCGAGTTTGTGACGATGAATTGAACTAACGGAAACAGTACTATGGTTGTGGTTCTCAAAATGTAAGATTTGCATTATTCTTCTAATTTTTTGGAACATTTGAATTTATTCTTGTACTTAAAAACCTAAAAATTTATGCATAGCATCTAACGTTTATATGTGTCCTCAGAATGAAGATTGTGGGTTTTGCGTCTGGATCGAGAGAGAATACACTGAATATGAGGTATTGTACACCAATCAACTGCGAAAAGAGACCAATGATCTGACTAAAGAGAGGAATGATGCACTTTGTCAAGAAGCTATAGCCAATGTCTTGGAAGAAAAGATTGATGAACTTCATCATGAGTACACAGAGAAACTTGAAGGTCTACAATTAAAGTATGATACGCTAGAGCTTTAATTTGACAATAAGTATACAGAACTTCATTTGCTTGAGATTGAGATGATAGTGCTAAAACAAGAGAATGAAAGACTCAATGAGGAGAATAAGAAGAAGAATGCTGAAATTGCAACATTAGAGAGCAATATTAAATATCTGAAAGATAGGAATCAAGATTTGAAGGTAGAGATAGGTATGTTGTACATTAGGTATAAGCAACTAAAAGATGAGCTACAAAGTTTGAAATCTAAAAATATTGATTGATAATGATATATTTATTTGGTATACGCAATCTGAACTTGTTTATCAAGTCCTCAGTTGGCCTTTTATCAAGCTATTTGATGTTTATCAATTGTAATTGTAGTGTCTGTGAAGCGATTGTTTATCAAGTATAGTTATAGTTGTGGTGTTTTAAGCTATGAATAAATAAGTTTAGTGTAAATATGAGTAGTAGTTTATGTTGTGCATATTCACATGTTACCTATTAATTATAGTGTAAACATTAGTAATAATTTATGTTGACACAAATTAAATGAATTAAATATAAGATATTGGAAATTGTTTGAACAATAAACATAAGAATGACATGAGTCTGAATTAAACAATAAACATAAGAATAACTAATAGACCACCTAAACATGTCATGAGTCTGCACATCACTAATTGTAACCCAATGTTCACCTGCTGAGAACTAAGTTTCACTAGCTGACAAAAAGACATTGTTTCAGACCAATCCATGGTCATAAAATGTTACACTGTTCAACATCCCCTAAAGACAAAGTTTCATACCAATCCATGGTAAAAAAAAAATACAAAGTTTCAGACCATTCCAAAACATCCAAAATATATTTTTGAAGTTGAAAAACATAAAGTTAAACTATGGTTTTCAAATATGGTCCTTCAAGCTACCATCCTTGATTTGAATCCCTCTTGCTCTAAATGTTGCATCATCAATGGCTCTCTTGAATAAAATGTCCTTCATATTTATATCAGATAGTAATATTCAAATGACAAAAAATATAAAAATTAATTTGAATATATATGTACCTTCTGCATGCCAGAGATCACAGTTAAGCCCTCTCCTTCTCCAAGAGAGAGGTCATACTTCATACATTTGAAGCAATTCATAGCAAAATTACTCTTTTAGAGATTTAGGGATTTAGTCTCAATTTATTTTGGGTTAGGGATTTGGGAAAAAATTTTAATCTAGGGTTAGGGATTCTACTAATTCAATTTGAAATATCAATTTCGCTCTGGCATGCCGTAGTATGACTCATATTTAGTTATACACGTGGAAGCTGAATTCATAGTCTCATTTCACCGCGCTGTACAACAAGCTCATGTTTACTATTTAAAAGGATGCAATGTCAAAAAAAAAAGTGTAGGGGTGCAATGTCAAAAAAATTGAGAGTACATGGATGCAATGTCAAAAAAAATTGAGAGTACATGGGTGCAAAGATGTGTTTTTCTTTGTACAAACAATAAAAATATAGGGAGTAAATATAGGTGTTTACTTAATTCTATGAAAAAAAAAAGGTAAATTACAAAAAAAAAAAAAAAACCCAACATTTGAGCGTATTTTCAAATAAAACCCTATCCAATTTTTTCTTTTAAATAAAACCACAACCTTTAAAATATTATAAAAAAAACCCTACTTGGATGACTGTACTGGTAATACTGAGTTTTTTGTTGAAATTTCATATATCTAGTATTCTAAGTTGAAATTTCATATACCAAGTTTATTGTAATAACTAAATTGCACTTTTATCTGTCTAAACAGTCTACTAATCCAAAATGAAACACTTAATTGGAGGGAAAAAATATCAATTTGGGGATAAATGCATAAGTTTCATCTCTTGTTACCAGTACAGTCATCTAATTAGGGCTTTTTTTTTATAATGTTTTAAAGGTTGTGATTTTATTTGAAAGAAAAAATTGGAAGGGTTTTTTTTTAAAATACCCTCAAACGTTGAGGTTTTTTTTTTTTGTAATTTCCCCAAAAAAAAAAATATCCCATCTATAAAAGTTCAAAACTGAAAAAGGTCAAACAGTAGAACACTGGGTCCCAAGAAACCGGCTGACAAATAACATTTCTGTTTATTGGTCAAAGTAATTCTTCCTTTCTCGTCAAAATAATTTTTTTTTTTGGAAAGTTCAAAATAATTTTTTTTAATCACTCTATTCAAAGTTCATTTCAATTTTATTGTTTTAATTTATTTAATTTGATTTAAAAATTATAAAAATAATAACAAATTTTAAATAATTAATTTAATATAATTATATATATTAAAATTTAAATTTAAAATCTAAGTTAAACAAAAATATTTTTTTTTTGTCAATTAATTTGCAAGCTTCAGTCTTTTTTTTTTTCCTTCCAATAATTTCATTTAACATGCACCATTAATGGACACCTTCCAGTCACTTAAAAATCCAAAAGTAATTAGTATTTAACATTAGTAATTATAAGAAATCAAAATTTTTTTAGATTAATTAGTATTTTCCACAATCAAATATCAACAGAAAAATCTATATATTAATTTGATAATAAATTAACTTGAAATCTTCTAGATAATTCCAAGTAATTAATATGTTTATAACTCTTAACTTTATTTGTAAATGTTATATACTATTTAAAGAAGATATTGAAATTAATCTAGCTAACTACAGGAATTAGTTGCTTAGCACAAAAGTATATCAATAAAACAATAAAAGCTCGTGAATAGGGGTGGTCACGGTTTTTGAAATTTTCTGATTTTGAACTACAATCGAGGGAAAGAGTGGTTTAAGATCGGTTTCATCCCCTAGAACTGTTTATAGCCAATTCCAATTTCAAGCCTGCAGTTTTAGTTCAAAATTGAAAATTTTCAAAAAAAATTAATTTATCAAATCGGCCAACTGGTGAACCTAATCAGAACATAAATCGATCAAACTAAAACTTATCTTGGACCGAAATAAGTTCAGTTTCAGTTCAGTTCCATCGAACTTTGATTTCAAACCGAAATTGGTGTTTCAGTAAATTGTAGCTAGTCCTACCAATGAAGAAGTGGTCTAACAGTAACTTATCTTTAAAAACATTTTCAAGTGCAGAATTTAAATGTTAATGTTGCCGATTTGTAATATATATATAATGGTCATCATGTACAAAGATATATTTATAGAATGCCAGCCAATATTTCACAATGCAAATAACACAAAAGATGAAGCTGGCACTAATTATCATAAGCTTAAATCTGTCTAACCAAATAATAAATGATCAATTCGACCAAAAAAAATAAATAATAAAGGATCAAACTCAAAAGGGTCTTAATGTGTTAGTTGTCCACACTTGAGCAAAATCGTTTCTAAAAAGGACCCAACTCTCAACTAGCACACACTGCAATTCTGGCTTTGTCTTATTTACTGGTTTTGGCTTCGTCTAGAAACCATCAAAAGCCGTTAGCCCTTCCACCTATAAAAATATCAGTCGTAATTTAAACCTATCAGTGCAAACTTGGACAACAATTTTTTTAAAAAAAAAAAAAAAACCATTAATTTATACTCAAGAGAGCTGTAATTTTAAATTAATAAGAGAGAAATAAGAGAAAAAAATTAAAAATATATAATAATAATAATAATAAAATCAATGAATTTCGGTTTCTATAATACTGGAGTCATCTTCGAATCTGTAACTTCGCTTGAAGCCAAATTATCAAAAAATAAAAAATAAAAATAGAAAGAAGCAGAACTGAAAGGAGCAACAGTAAGTGGAGCTGGATCACCTTTACCGAGGAAAGAAAATCCAAACAAGGCTACCTGTAACACCCAGTCAGCTTTGGCTGAATCCGTAGAACTATTTGCTGGAGAATAGCCTTCTCTGCCGCCTTCTCGACGACCTGTCTTTTTCTCTTCTCCATGGACTTTCTGCTGTCCTTGTCTCTTCTCTCTTTCTTTATAAACACCCACTATTGGATATCCATTCTTCTACTACTCTATTAATTTTCTTCCAATGGAATAGGAAAGGAGCAGCAGCGAGGAAGTGAGGAAAAAAAAAAAAAACTGAAAGTTGAATTCCACAGCTCGCAAGCTACTCGAGAATGACTCGAAATACTAATTTGCAGTTTGCAGGTTGAGAAGCATATATAATCGTCTGAAAATTGTATCTGCCTGGCTCCCTGAATGCCATCTATGCAGCTTGTCAAAGAGTGTTGGCAATTTTCATATTTGGCATGAGGGGAGTCATGCAGGCCTCATATACAATATCAGATGATTACATACCAATGCGATAGCATTCACATTCTCCATTTCAACTCAGTGCTTCTGTCGCAGGCAAAGGTGAATTCAATTGGCTTTTTTATCTATTAAGTTGTGTTTTGTTTATGCTTCAATTCTATACATAACTTTGCAATGTTTTCAAAGATATCAGCTCCCTTGTTGACTAAAGTTTACATTACAATTGGCTCACCTCAATTTTATATATGCTATTAATAACACTTAGAACGGATAAATTGATTTCTCAAAAAAAAAAAATGATTAAGGTTCCAATTATTGAGTTAAGCTTAAATTTGTTGATACAATTTCTTTTACTAGTCAACCCTATATATATATATATATATATATTACAATTCAGACCCAACAATACAAAAGTTATATTTTTATATTTTAATTATATAATAGATTTTTTTTAATGTTTTTTGATCGCAAGGTAATTTTATTTTTATATTTTTATAATGATCATACAATCCATCAAATTCATATCACAAAAATAAAAAAAATTAAGGAAAATATTTTTGCCTTATATTTTAATTATATTTTATAATAAAAATATACGAATAATGTTTGAACTTTATAATTTTTCAATATTAGTGTTTTAAATTTATTCTGTTCTATTTTTAATTAAATACCCAAACCAGAAAAAACATTGCTTTAAAACAATGTTTTTTTTTTTTGCAAGTTTAAAATATTAAATTGCTTGTGAAAAATTAAATAGCAAATCGAATAAAACTCACTACTTTCAAATTATATTTTATTTTCACATTTTTCATCCTTTTTTTTTTCATTCTAATCATATTTTAAAAAATTATAAGAAAAATAATTAAGATATTTTTGAATTATTTCACTAAACTTGATACAAATTTTAAAATTATTTTTATTTCTTAATTATAATCATTGGATTTTATTATTTATAACAGTTGAATTTTTATTTAATTAAATAAAAATTTTAAATACTAAAATAAGAAAATTTAGATGCTATTTATATATTTTCTCTAATGATAAAAATTAATTAGATAATTTTTAATTATTATTGAATATATAAATTTTAACAAATATATCATAGAAGAACAGGGGTTTTTTTATATATATGGTTAGGTAAACTCAGTTTGTTTTTAGTTTATGTCTTTTACATCAAATTTCATATAATAAAATTTGATCAGTTAGATAAACTTGTGAAAAATATTTATGCAAATTTTAATATTTTATAACAACAATATGAATAAATAATCAAGGAAAAAAATTTTTGATATATAATTTAAAATATAAAATGGGTTACAAGTAAAAAATAAAAAAATATATTACTTAAATAAAATATCAAATATAATTTTAAGACATAAACTAAAAATAATAATTTTGAGTTTCACCAACAAATAGGACTGTGAGAAGGTCTTTTTAATTTTGCAAATTTGATTAAAAAAATTTTAAAAATGAAAAAATTCTTAAAATTGAAAATATTAGTCTATCAATTTCTGCCTATATCAATTGAAAATAAAATAGTTACTTGTATTCTCTTTTACGTGTTCCATTTTGGTTTCATCGTGAAAATGATTAGAGTGTTAGAATGGCCAAACGAACAATTTCACACCCTAAACTTTATTTTTTTTTTTTTTGAAAATACCCTAAACTTTATTTAGATATCCTTTTAGCACTTTTAAAATTTTACTTTAATCTTTATGTTTTTATCCTTTTACCCCTCAAACATTTATTTATTAATCTAGTACAAAATTTAACTTTTATTTTTTTTTACCCTTAAATTTGTATTTTTAATTTATTACACAAGTTAATAACTCAATAAAAATGATGAAATAGAGAAAAATTAAATTAAAAATTAAAAGAGTTAATATTGAGTATAAAAATAAAAATATATTGAAATAATAAAATTTATTTTATTTTTTATTTTATTATTATTATTATTTATTTTATTTTTTTATTTTTTTATTTTTTTTATTTTGACTATAATTGGTAGCACATGTATAACTGTTTAACACATTTTCTGTTGGAGAAAATATAATATATTAGTGCAAAAGATCAAAAATGAAAGTTCATATGTCTAATAGCTTAAAAATGAAAGTTTAGAGAGTTTATCAATTATTTGAATAAAGTTTAAGGGTGCAATTATTAATTGGCCCATTTTTTTGAATCTATAATTTTATATTAGAAAAATGTATAAATAGTGTTTAAACTTTACAATATTTGCTATTTTGGTATTTAATTTTCTTCACTCAATTAAGTGTTTGAATAAAAATATTATAAATGGTGTTTTGATAAGTTTTATAGCTTAAAGTATTTGTGGTAGATTTTAAATTATAAATTAAATAAAAGTACTCCTACTTACATCATATTTTATTTTTATTTATTTACTTTTTGAAATTTGTAAGGTAAAAAAAGAAGAAAATAAAGAGGAAAATATATTATATATTTCTTAAAAATTATAACCTTTTCTTTTCAGTCATTGAATTAAGTTTGAGAAGAAATCAAAATTATTTTATTTTTAATTGTAATGATCGAATTTTGTTATTTTATTTTAGTTAAATTAAGTTTTTCTCTTTACTTATCTAACAAAGCTCCAGAAAAATTCAAATTTCATTTTATTAATTATAATTTTTGAACTTTCACTTTTTTTAATTATAATCTTTTATTTTTTTATTAATTATTTATTTGAGTTAGTTTTTCATTCATTCAACTAAATTTAAAATAAATTAAATATGTTTTTGTTTTTAATTATAATGGTTGAACTTTTATTTATTTTAATAAATTTAATAAAATAAAAAATGAAATTTAATTGTTTTAATTGCAAAAAGAAAAAAATATAATGTAAGATGATTACATTTAGATCAATTTATTATTTGAAATGGGACATATAAGTACTTTAACTTGTAAAATGATTAAATATATTATCTAAAAATCTTTTTGCTAGTTCAAATATTTAATTGAATAAAAGATTTAAACATCAAATGATAAAAATGAAAATTTTTAGATACAATTTATGTTTTTTTTATTAATATGAAGATCAAATAATCTAGGTACTAATAAACTATATAACACGAGTAGTTATCTTCTTTTTAATTGGATGAAAAGTAACCCTAGAAATTAGTAACGGTAGAATTCGAAACTTACACTTTAAAAAAAAATCTAAAAAAATTATTAGATGAGAAAATTCTTTGTAGCCTAATGGCTCAGGTGATGAATATTATAATGTGAGATTATGGGTTCGATCCCCTACTTCCCCTTGGGCTCACAGTTTTTCAAAAAAAAAAGCCTTAAAAAGCTCTTTTATATAAATACAATGAAATGATGACAAATGAGACCAAATTAATTGAGGTCAGCTGGAGATTAATTATATTCAATACAATTGAGCTTTCGGGTATGAATTGTTTTATACAAATGTGGAAAAGACATTGAATCTCGAAATAAAGTTTTTGTTTCCATTGTCCATTGAGATCCTTTTTTGTGCAGTTGAGATTTGTGGCGAGGAAGAAACCATGCAATTCAGGGTGCTTGATGTGGGCCTTATTCTGTATTAAAGTCCATTCAAAACCATTGACAAAGACTGTTATCCTACGGTCAATTTAATCTTCTTCTTCTTCTTCATCTTTTTCCTTTTGTATGTTTGAATATTTTTACTTTGTAATTAGGTATGTTTCTTTAATCCACTAGTCTACTTCTATTGACTTGTGGCTCTTGGCCTCTTATGGGCACATCCATTTCTTGGAAATAAACTATGTTTTCTTTTCTTTTTCTTTTTTCTTTTTTTTTTTTTTTTTGAACTTGTCATCTTGTATGACTGTTAACTGCTTCACTATAAATGATACCAAACTTGTTCCAATCCAGCTCTGAGCTGCCCAATTTGACTTGGCAAAACAGTGACCAAACTCAATAATACATCCAAAACAATCTTTATGTTTTGTTACATGGAAATGTCGCTTTTAGAGATAGCACTCTTCTACCTATAAAGATTATTTAAATCTAGGGTGAAAACCAACAGAGTAGCTTGCAAGTCGTTCGTTCCTCAAAAGTTGATTCAAATTCATTTATTAAGTAGAGTTCAAAATTCATTTTAAAGCTCATTTGACAAATTAGCTTAGCTTAAACACTTTAAAGCTTAACTCATTTGGATTCACAAACAGATTCGTATGCTAATTTGCTAACAAATTTGTGAACGATTCGTGTATAAGTTCATGAACAAGCTCACAAATAAGCTCGTTACTAAGCTTGTGAGTAAACTTATGAACCAACTCATCAATAAGTTTTTTTATTATTAAATAAATATAATTTAATATAAGTTTTATATTAAATATTGCTATTAACTACCTATAATTTAAATTGTTAAGTAAATATAGTATTTAAAAATATTACATAATACTAAGTAAATAACATACTAATTTAAATCTGCATTAAAGCAAATGTAATTTAAATTATTAAGTATAATAAAAAAAATTATGTAATCTAATGATAAAGTTACAGTAGTTTTGTTGATAAATTAGTATATTTGTTAAATAAATTATAATTTAAATTATTAAATATATCAAAGACTATATAATGTTTTTATAAAAATTAGTACTACTATTATACCAAAATTATGTCGTTTTGATGTAAATTAGTTATTAAGTGTAGTTTTAAGATTAAGTATGATGGATATTTTAAGGTGAGGTCATGGATTCGATCCCCTACTCCCCGCTTGATCTCCCAGTTGTTAAAAAAATATTAAGTAAATATATACAATACTAATTTAATATTAAGCAAATAAAATTTAACTTAATAAGTATAATAGAAATTACATGTTCATGATAACAAATTATATAGTTTCCAAGTAATATTAGTATAAAGTATAGTGTTAAGGAAGTTTTATATAATATAATTACAATTACTAAGTCTAGTAAAAAATTATATTTTTGTAATAAAATTACCAAGTTTTGTAAATTAGTACTAGTAGTAATAAAATTATGTAGTTTAACAACAACACATAATGATTTTGATGTAAGCTGATATTAATATTAAGTAAATATAATTTAAATATTATTTAAACTATTAATTACAATAACAAATGTATATGATAAAACTATATAATTTTATAGTATAAACTAGTAAATAATAGTATCAAGTAAATATAATTTTTATTAAAAAATAATAATTTTTAAATATAAAGTAAATATAATTGGCAAAAATTATACAATACAAATTTAATATTACATATGGATGGTGCAAGTTGAATAAGAAGGATTGGATGTTTTTAATTCTTTTTGAAATGTTTAAATTTGGCAGAGCCAGTTATTTTCAAGACAGCTTGGTAAAACATTTAGGGTTTTTGATTTATTTCAAGGTTTATAATGTCATCCTTTTGGAAAAAGTTTGGAAACTGTCTTCGAAGGTTTTTCATCATAAAATCCCTCTTCCACGATCAGTATATTTTGAGAATGAATTTTTTCAAAATATTTTTAGCTAGATCTCAAAATTTTTTTTGACTGTGGTAAAACAATTTAAGAATAAGTTAAGTATAAAATTGTTTGGGATGGGTTTTGTTGAGAAGAAATCTCCATCTCAAGGTTTTTGGAAATGATTAAAGAAACCTTACCTTTGTTCTCTTTTCGAGGATGATTGTGAGGACGATGTTTGAGCAGAAGTTTGTGAGGCTTGCCACAGAATTTAGAGAGCTAGGATTAACTCTAGTGATTGAGTGAGTTGTTCAATCCAAGTTTGGATTTGGGCCTCAAAATTTTCTTCTTCGAGGACTTTATCCATCCAAGATTTTACTAGTTGGGCTAAAGAAGGTTTGGAAAGCTTTGGTGTTTGGACTTGGATTTTTCCCTCACTTTGGTTTGAAGTGTTTGCAGGGGCTTTGCCCTTGTCTTTAGATTTTTTAAGCATCAAGACTTGTTTTGAAGAAACTCTTTAGTTAGAAAGTCAGGAATAGAGTTTGTATCTCCTTTTATATATTCAATATCAAAATCAAATGTAGAAAGGATGGCTTGCCATCGAGCAAAAATCTATTTGGATGCAATATTTTGAACATCTTTTTGTAAAACTTCTTTTGCAGACTTATAATCAATCCTTAAAAGAGCTTTTTGGTTCAAAAGATCACTTTGAAATTTGGTAATGCATAAAATAATTGAAAGAATTTCCTTTTTTATTTTGGAATAATCCTTTTGACAATCATTCAAATGTGCAAATGTATACTGGACTATACATTCCCGATCATTTTAGACTTGTTTTAGAATTCCCCCATAACCTAATTATAAAGCATTAATTTCTACTATTTGTAGGGTTGATGGATCAACTATATGCAAACAAGGGATTTCTAAAACTTGGCTTTTGATTTTTTGAACAATCTCAGTGTGATGGCCTAACCGTGGTACTGAATTCTTTTTTAACCTATCATGCAAGGGTTTTATTAGACGGTTAATATTTGGATAGAAATCTAACTCATAATTTAGACTTCCTAAGAATCTACAATTGGGTTTTTTTCTAAGATTTTATTTGGAAACTTAATAGTAAATGCAAGAGATCTTTCAATTGGTATTATGGTTCTTTGAGTAATGTTGTGACCCAAAAACCAAACACAAGTTTGAAAAAGATATATTTTGGATTCGAAAACTACGAAACCATTTTTCTTGGCAACATGAAAAAGTTTGTATATGTTTAAAATATTGATCAATTGAGTTTGAAAAGTTGAGAATATCATCTATGTAAACAATGCAAAATTTAGAATAAGGATTGAATGTGTCATTCATGATCCTTTAGAATTTTAAAGAAGCATTTTTTAGCCTAAAAGGCATAACTTATATTGTCCAAAAGGAACTGTGAATACAATTTTATATCTATCCTTTGATTTCATGTCAAATTTAAAAAAAAAAATAGAGTAGAATGAAGTTTTTGAAGAAAATATTTCTTGTTTGGAATTGGATATGTAATCCACTTCAAAACCTTGTTTAAGGGTTTGTAATTGATGACTAACTTAAGGATTTCTCTTTCTATTTCACTATTCTTATTGACATAGAAAGCTGCATATGACCAAAGTGATATAGATTTAAATTAAACCCTTAGATTTTAAATCCTGAATTTCTTCCCTACATTGCTTTTTCAAGGGTTTTATTCATATTGATTAGTCTATCTTTGGTTGGAATCTGACATTCATCAAAATCCTTTACGTAGGACAAGTCAACTAAGTGTTGTTTCCTACTCTAAAAAGCATTTGGAAGATTAGAATGAATTTCTTTTTCAATTTAGTTTTGAAGATCTTGTATTTTCTTTTTAACCAAATTCATTTGAAGTTGATTTTGGATTCTTTAAAAATTCATATCTTGCTGTAAATGAATTAAAGCATTTATTTTACCTTATTCTAGTGCATTTACAGCAAGATATGAATTTATTCTATAATTGTATATAGAATGTGCTTTAATAAGGTTTAAATTTTTCTTTTTTGATTTTTCAACAAATGGAGAAACTATTTTGAAATTTCTGGTTTTAAAAGATATTCTTTTTTAGTGTCCTTATATGGTGTTATCAAGTTGATAAATAGAGTCCCTAATATGATCATTGATCGAAGATCTTTTGCAAGAATGAAAAGATTTTTCAGCACAATGTTTACATATACTACTAAAGCTTCAACTTTGTCGCCAATAGTTAATTTATAATCATTTGTAGCTGAATTTTTTCTTTTATTTTTTTATGAAATCTTTTTAGAACCAAATTATATCTGATACAACTAACACTTACACCTGTATCAAATAATGCAATTATTTCAAGTTAAAAATCACTTAAAAACAATTTTGACTTGAATTAAATAATTTCGAGAAGCTATTTCTCTCAAAACATGTATTAAATTATCTAAAATTTCTGAAACCTTTGAGACATTCCAGGTTTTATGGTTCAGAATGTCCTATTTGATCATCTAAATCAGAACTAGAATCATTAAACTTTTGTTTGGAAATGAGGGTTTCAGTGAGATCGAAATCTCTCTATTGTTTAGCCTTCAACTCTTTTAACTCTAGCTTAATGGATTTAACTTCATTTTATAGATCCTTTAAGGTTCCTATAGGGGCTTTGGTCATTCTACCTCTATCTAAAATGGTTGTAAGATCATAAGTGTTCTTACTAGTATAGGGTAAAATGAAAGGCGATTCTAGAGGTTTCTCTTCTATTAACTTAAGAAGTTTATCAAGATACTCTTTCTGGAGACGAAAGTCATTAATATGCTTTATAGTTTCAAAAATTGTTTCTTGATCTCTAGTTAGAACATTAATTCGTTTGGAAGTTTTTTCAAAATTAGATTTTGATTCTAAGTTAAAAACAGAAGAAGTAGTTATCTCATCAACTTGGAGAGGATTTTCTTCATCTCTAGACATGTTTGGAGAACTAAACTCAAAGGATTCTACTATAAAGGAAAAAAAAAATCTTATAAGGGACTTTTTCTTATAAGTCTAACTAATAGAGTCTATAGTTTAATCTACAAAACCTTGAAGTATGACCTTTTTTTCCACACTTGTAGCAAGTGATGTCCTTAACATTAGTCTTCTTCTTGGTTTTAGGTTTATAACCTGTCTTCTTATAGGGTTTAGAAGTCTTTTTATATGAGGAAGACTTTTTGCAATATTCTTCTTTTGCAGGCTTGTAAGTCTTATAAGACTTCTTATACTTATAAGAAGATTTGAATTTTTTATAGGGTTTTGCTTGACACTTACCACTACAGGACTTAGTTTGAACAGGATTGTAGTCAAACTGTTGACAAAAACTTCTCAGTTCTTGTCTAGTTTTGTTCAATTCCCATTTAAGGTGTTTTTGGAGTTTAAGATTTTGGCAAATCTTAAGTCCTTTTCTTTAGGTAAGGCTAATTAATTCACCATAAGTAAATTGGTCATTGGGTATTTAGTTACCAAAAAGCTTACCTAATGGTATTTCTAACCCTCTCACCTAGAAGCTTGGGTCTAGTAAAAAAACTTTTATTTCCAAAAAGGTTGGTTGGAGTCTTCTCTTAACATTACTTTGGTAAGAAAAGTGTTCTTGTCATTTTTTAAATCACAAAGCTTTTTACACCTAAGGTTACTAAGAAGCTCAACATTTTTGTCTTTAAGATGGCTTGGATCTCCTACAAAATGAAGGAAAATAGTTAAGATGAGAATAGACACTGCATTTTCTACTAGTTTCCTCTATCATCTAGAATAGGCATTCCATCTTCAAAGGTTTAAATTGCATTCAGGATTCGCAAGTGCTGCTCATGGGCAAAGTGATAATCCCACTAGTGTTTGAGTTGACATGAAAATCCTACAATAAGGAGTTTAGCTATGGCTTTATCTGAAGTTTCAATTTAGGCTTTATAAGCATTTGCTGTCATTTTCATCTGTTAGAGTAAACTGAGAACATGGTATTCATTCATGTCGTCTATATTCCATTCATAGACAGATGAGGCATTGAACCTAGATTGTTACAAGGCACTAGGTCTTTGCTCTAACCTTATATCTAGGGAAGAAGTGCCTGGAATAATTATGGACCAATCTAACCTATTAACTTGAGGATGAGACTGGTCTATATAAAATGACTCTTCTTTTATAGAAGAATCTCTAGTTTTGGTTAATAGCACTGATGGTCCTATTTTGGGATTGAGGAGTGTCAGGTACTATTTGCTTAGAGGTTTCTGAGCTAGAAGCTTGTTCAATCCTACTCAGATGATCTCTAATAGCTTGAACAAACTCAAGTTTGCTTGTTTGGAACTATTGTTGACTTTCTTTAGAAACATGAAAGGGTTTGAAAAGTGGGTTATTAAGCTTATGATCTATAGTTCTAGTAGTTTCATATGGCTTAGTGACAATAGTAGGTGGGAAAACTACAGGTCTTAGGATATATGGCTTTTTATCCAAATAAGTTATTTCCATATTATTTGGAGATGGGCATTGAAAATGTTATTCTGGAGGACCATATTCTTGATGTTTCTAGAATCATCCTCCTAAGAAAGTTTGAAAGGTGATGCTTCTATTTTTAAATCACCATAAGGAATAGATACCATCCTTAATGGACAGTGTTCAAACTGAATGGTCTGACCATCTACTCTCTATTCAGGGGTTTTATACCTAGATGTGATCGAGCTAATAGTTTTTGGATGTTTGGATTTTTTAAAAGGATATGCAATATTGTTTTATTGTGCATATATTTCAAACCAATCAAAAAAATCTCATTTGAACTTTGCACTCATTGCAAAAAGTATAATATTTTTCTTGGATTTCATTTCTAATTTCCAAGAAGTTTTGAAAAAATTGAAGTTTCTTTGATTCATTCTTTTTTGAATAAAAATCTTTATGAAGAATTTTTTTTTTATCAATTTGAAACTCTTTTTGCAATACATTAATTTCTACAACAATGTTCTGGATTATGGCAAAAGGTGTATTTTAAGAAGGTTCTTCTTCCTGTTCTTCTGTGTTTGGATTTTGACTATCATAAAATGGTCTTGGTATGGCTGTTTGATAGTCAATATTTTAGAGTGTGGAACTAAGTAAATCAGAGGTTGAAAATCTTGGCTGCACATGAGCTGTTTAGATCTGTTGTTTTGGATATAGAGCATAGATGACTGAAGAAAGTTGAGAGGCTCTTCCTAAGTTAATTGTTGAAGAGGTAGAGGCTTCATCAGAAAAACTTGAACTGGATGATTTTTTGTTAAAGATAAGTTTGATTTTACCATTTGAGAATTGGGCTACATTTCTTAGGTTTATGTTTGGCTAAGTTCTTTTAGGAGATTGAGGCTATGTTGCCCCTTCTAAGACCCATTCTTCTAGTAATGTAATGAATTTCCATTGAATGGTTCTTGGAATAACAGCATTTGATTTTAAAAGGTCTTTTTAGAGAAGGATGGTTTCACCATTTGGCAAGTGCTTTAAGTGTTTGGTTGTAAAAGCAGAAACCATAACCTTGTAATAAATTATGAAAATCAATGCTATTGGAATGGATCCATAAAGTATTTTATAATTGAGAGTATTTATTTGTAAAATAATGCTCTTTAAAACATTTTTATCATTCTAAGAGACTATTATGTTTGGATAGCAACTAAAGTTAATGGGTCCTTTGTTAAGACTGGATTCAACCGTTCCTAACAAAGAGTCAGAAAAGTTTGTAAACCTAGCATCTCTAAGGAGTGCTAAGATGGAAGTATCTAAACCTTCTCTAGTAATGGGTTTGATTCCTGCTTGAACAATGTCTATGTGGATGTATTTGTAGGATTTTTTCTAATGCTTTTAGAGAGATCTTTAAGAAAGAAGATGAATTTCTTCAAAAGGTTTGGAAATTTGAATGTTCCTATCTTCAATTTTGATTGTAAAATCATATTTGAGGAAAGAGAGTTTGGGAGATCCATAAATATGATTTTTTTTTTGAATCCTTGGAATTTTCCAGTCATCAATAGTTTGAAAAAAATCTTCAATAGTGACTTCATCACCACTGATGACCAGTTTGGATTCCAACGAATCATAGGCAGAAAAGTTTGAAAAGGAAGTGGTTCTACAGAAAAAATGATCCAAATTTATTTTGCAAAATAAATCATAAAATTTTGGATGAACAAAAGTATGGCCACCATGATTATTGCCCTAAGACACAACAATAAATGAGACTTACAACTGTTCACTCTTAGTTTTACTGTTTTATCTTCCTCCAGTTATTGTATATGCTTAATATTTATTATCTTTATATGATAATATAAATTATTTAAAATAGTATATGATAATACATAATAATTTATTAACTTTTTATATATTATCAAAAATATTACTATAAACTAATTAAAAATGATGTTTAAAATTTAAATTTCACTAATATAGTTTTCTCTAAATTTCTAAATATAAATATTATAATTTTTAATTACTAATTATAATTTAATTTGATAATTTATTTTATTATGAACCATAAAAAGTAATTGTAAACATTTTATTATATAAAAGTTATTTTATTATTAATTGTTTTTTATTTGAATAATATAGCTCAAATAAAAGAGTCAATTTAAATCAGCTTTAGTTGGTAAAACAAAAATCAGCTTTAGTTGGTAAAACAACTCCATAGTAATTTTCAAAAAAAAAAAAAAACTCCATAGTAAAACTAATAAAAAAATAGAGCTGATAAGGTTAAAACAAATATCAGCTATTCATTACTAACATGTGTTTAATTCGACTGGTTTGGGTAACTTATAGAGAATTTTTATCAAAAATTATAAATGTTTGGTGAGATCACAAAATTAGGAGTTGATACTTGTTTTAATCCAAAATAGTTCACATCTTAATCAGCTCTATTTGTAGCTTTCTCCTCATGTGTCCATAACTTATTTGAATTTATTTTTATTTGGATTATATTACTCTTATTATAAATAATTTATAATAATTTTTTAAAAAACTTAAATTTCCATAATTAATTTTTTATAATTTATAATGAAATAAATATTATTTAAAACTATAATTAGCAATTAAATAATTATAAAATTTTTACATATAATTTTTAAAAAATATATATTAGTGAAATTTGTATGTTAAAACTTACTTTTAAATAGTTTCTATTGATACATTTAATAATAAATTAAAGTTATTAATAATTATTTATTATTATATATTATTTTTAAATAATTTATATAACTAAATATTATAAATATGTAAAATTACATTTAAAAATAAATTATAGATTTAATGGTTATTTGACATATTATAATAACAACTAACAAAATTTAATTAAACGATTCATATTTATCAATCATAAGCTACTAAGGGGGGTGTTTGGTTAGTACTCCGAAATCGGAATGGGAATTGAAATTGGAATGGGAATTGGAATCGGAATGAGAATGAACGGGAAAGGGAATGGAAATTTGAAGAAGGTGTTTGATTTCACTAGGGAATGGTAATGGGAATGAGAATTAAATATCATTTAACAACTACAATTTCTTTTATGAAAAAATATTTTTGTAATTATTTTTTATATATAAAAAATTATAATTATAATTTTTTATATATAAAAAATAATATTATAATTATGTTTTATAAAATATATTTATAAAAATGTTATTATATTTTTTAAAAAAAATTATAAAAATTATTTACTTTTGATAAATATTTTTTATTCAAACATTTAATGCATATTTTTATTAATTTATATATTTTATATAAAAATTTAAAAAATAAATATTAATATTTAAATGTTTGACCAATTTATAATTGATTTGACTTGATTCCTAAGGGAATCAAAATTCATTCCTTAAGAATAAGAGGGGAATGGTGATTCTCATTGACAGGGGAATCACATTCTCATTCTCATGCTAATTTTAGCCAATCAAACACTAAGAGTCGGAATTGTCCATTCTAATTCCGATTCCCACCCTTATTTTTTACCAAACAAACGCACCCTAAAAATAATTAAACCATACAGACCCTAAATCTCATTAAACAAAAACGTTCAAAGGATTTGAGAATTGGTCATACTAAAAAGACAATATTTGACCATTCTCCTTCATTATATCTTTTAGGGGAAATTACATAAACAACTCCAACCTTTGGGGTACTTTCAAATAAAACCATATACAATTTTTTCTTTCAAATATAACCACAACCTTTAAAACGTTATAAAAAAAAAACCCTCCTTCGATGACTGTACTGATAACAGGAGATGAAAACGTTTTTTTATGATCCATGGGGCCCACTTATATGACTATAGTGGTAACAGGAGACGAAATTGATGCATTTGCCCCCAAATTGATATTTTCTTCCCCTCCAATTGAGTGTTTCATTTTGGATTACCAGACTGTTTAGACAGATAAAAATGCAACTTAGTTATTACAACAAAAAATTCAGCATACTAGATATATGAAATTTCAACTTAGCATACTAGGTATATGAAATTTCAACAAAAAACTCAGCATTACCAGTACAGTCATCCACTGAGGGTTTTTTTTTATAACATTTTAAAGATTGTGGTTATGTTTGAAAGAAAAAATTGGATATGGTTTTATTTGAAAGTACCCTCAAAGATTGGCGTTGTTTATGTAATATCCCCTATCTTTTAATTTATAAAAGCGTCTCCAAACCTAAGATGCTTCATGATGCTTAGTGATAAGTTAGTATAAGGAAACTTTTAAAGTTTGTTATCAATCACCCAGCTTGCCCACAAGGACTCTTTTCTAGATACTAAATCCTAAACATAATAGACTATAGAAGCATGGTTCCATTCATGAATTTTTCTTTAAGCCTATCCCCCTTCATTTGTAGGCCCATAAAAAATTTTCCACTTCACAGTTCCTCCTCTGTTGTATTTTTCAAGTCGCTTCCAAAGAAAACTTTTGCATAGTCATTAAACCTCCTTAATCACCACATTTGAAATAATAAAAATAGATATCCAATAAGTGTGCATACTCATTAGTACTAAACTGACTAGTTGTAAACAACCAGCATAAGATAAACTCCTTGTTGTCTAATTGGTGATTTTTTAGTGATCTTTTCAATCAACATCTTGTAATGATCGTTCCCCAGTTTAGTAGAAATCATGTCAGATTTGACACACGTTTATTGTCGTCTAGATAGATTTGGCACAACTTGAAAAGTTAGATGAGCAAATTGTAATGACTTTGAAATTAGGATTACCTTGATAATTGATCTATAGTTGAGGATATAATTGTTCAAGTGAGTTTTAAGTTTTTAATTTTTTTTTTTGGCCATGTCTGACGCTCTTATGCCATGTAAGATGACCACGTCAGATTTGGCACACGCTTATTATCGTTTGGATGAATTTGGCACAACTCGAAAAGTTGGAGCAACAAATTGAAATGACTTTGAAATTAGGATTAACTTGATAATTGGTCTAAAGTTGAAGATAAAATTGATCATTTTCCCTTTACAAAAATAAAGATTAGCTACTTCACTTTAGATGTCATATATTGATCAAATGGCAATTGTACTAATATTATAAATAATTTCTCAAATTGAATTAGAATTGCTAAATTTCAAAAATTAGTATAAATTTGCAAAAGTTAAAATGCTTGTGATTTTTAGCATTAATATGCCAAAATATAAATATTCCAATAACTAGTAATTGCTTTTGTCATATTCTTTATTTATTTTATTTCAAAAATTAATATATGAAATTAATATTTTGTTAACATTATAAAATAATCTATTATCAAAAAAATTATAAAATAATTTTATGATATAGTAATGCATATAATATAATTATTATAGTTTTGAAAATATAAACTAAATATCATTTTTTTTTCTTTTTAAAAACTAATGTTATGTTAGGGTATATTTTTAATTTTTAAAAATTTATAATAAAATTTTATTTAACATCACTATTCCATCAAATGCTTCAAAATAGACTTTATAATAAATTATCACGCTTAATTTTGTTATTTTGATCATTTTTCGTATTGCTTATAATAATCTTCTAGTCAATATTTTGTCTTTTCAATTTAGTTACTTTAGTTTAAGCCTGATTTCAAACATTATGATTTTTTTAATCACAAATTTTTAATTTAAATAGAAAATGTTCCAATCTATATACTTTATATAAAAGCTGAATACATAGCTTTTGCCACGTCATATTATCTATATATCTATATACTACAAGATTTTTGACACGTGGCACCCTAAAATTTCAACACACATTCACCTCTGCTTTTGTTTATGTGTTTACATTTCTTTTCCTGAACTTCAATTTACGTTTCTTCCCTTCTCTTGAGTTTCCTTTATTTTTTATTCCTCCCTTAGCAATTTACGTTTCTTTTTTCTTTTCTCCATTATTGTTTTTATCCAATCCAATACAGATAGAATGGCCAAGAAGATGGAGAAGAATCGAACTGCATCTGGCGGCATGCTTCTGTAAATACTCGAGGTACCATCCAGCACCA
>CATIWK010308951.1:0-41014 GCA_949634005.1 Mallotus japonicus | reverse complement strand
AAAACATAGAAACTACCATAAAAGACACTTAGGAATAAAAATATTAATAACATAATCAAATTAAGACACAAACACACAAAAATAACATAAAATAACAACTAAACTAAGCTAAATAACTATGCATATTTGCATTGTATCAGTGAGCAAAACCAATCACCTAGCCAACTTTTTCATGATGATGGAGTTTGCTAAAGCTATCTTAGGGGATCATGTTTTAAAACCGCATGGACCCTATAAGATTGGAAGTAATGTCGGAGCTTCTTGGTTGCCCAAATCACAGCTAAACATGTCTTCTCCACCAAATTATAGTTAGCTTCATAAGGCAAGAATTTCTTACTCAAATAATACATTGCATGTTCAACCTTCCCTTCCCCTTCTTGAGCTAATAATACCCTCACTGCCTCTTTTTAAATGGCCAAATAAAAGATGAAAGGCTTTCTCGGTCTTGGTGGTTGTAACACAAGAGAATACATCAAATAATTCTTAATAGTTTCAAAAGCCTGCTGATACTAATCATCATAAATCATAGTCAAAAGCTTGAAAATGGGTTCACAAATCATGGTTATCTTGGCAATGAAGCTTATAATGTACTGTATCCATCTAATGAATCCTCTTACTTCTTTCTCAGTCTTGGGTGCAGGCATTTCCATTATTGCCTTAACCTTGTCTGGATCCACCACAATGTGACTGACTATATGTGCTAACATATTTCCTGAAGTCACTCCAAACATACATTTCTTTGGATTCAACCTCAAATTGTACTTTTCAACCCTTGCTAGAAATTTATCTAAGGCTTTAAAATAACCTTTATGGGTTAAAGACTTACCATCATGTCATTCACATAGACCTCTATCTTTTTGTGGATCATATCATGCAGTAAAGTGGTAGCCATTCTCAGATAAGTAGCACCTGCATTCTTTAATCCGAAAGGCATCACCAAGTAACAATAGATTCCCCATTCAGTGGTGAAGAACATTTTCAGTTTGTCAATTACCGCCATCATGACCTGATTATCTCCCGAGAAGCCATCCATAAAAGAATACATTGCACTAGCAGCTGCACTATCAACTAGCATATCAATATGTGGTAAGGAAAATCATCCTTAGGGTAAGCCTTGTTCAAATCCATGTAGTCCACACACATTCTGACTCTTCCATTTTTTTAGTACAGGGACTATATTTGCCAACCACTTCGTGTCGTCCACTACCTCCAGAAACTTTGCCTTCCACTGCTTTTCCACCCATATACAAGAGAGTACGAAGTAACTCCAGTAAAGGTTCTGGTTTATGTTTAATATCCTTACAAAGCAAACTGTAAATAATTCGCCCAATCCCTATAGTTTTCCATCATCCTAGCCAAAATTCTCTTTATATTTTTATTTGCAACCTCCACCGCCCTATTTGCCTGTGGTTTATACGGAGATGATCTATGGTGCTTAATCTTTTATTCTTGAAGAAAGGCAGTAGTTTTAGCTCGGAACTAGACACCATGATCAGTAACAGGATGATGTGGCAACCTATAGCTACAAAATAATCTATAAACCTCACCATCTATTTTTATCTGATAGTAGTATATGATTCTGCCTCCACCCATTTAGAAAAATAAACTATGGCTACCATGATATAACAATGATTATTGCATGATGCCGGCCTTATCTCTCTTATAATGTCGATTCCCTAAACTGTAAATGGCCAAAGAGAAGTCATTCCCTAAAGTTCCATGGAAGACAAATGACTAACATCACCATATGCTTGAAAATTATGGCATTTTTTCACAAATTTCACATAATCTTCTTCCATCGTCAGCCAAAAGTAACGTTGAGGTGTTATCATCTTAGCCATGATTGTCCCATTCATATGCAGTCCACAGACTCCTTAATGAACTACTTCCATAATCTTCTGAGCTTTATATTTATCAACACATCTTAGATGTACCCTAGTCGATGTTCTTTTGTATAGCATCCCATTATGATGATGAATTATTGGGACAATATTCTCAAAGACATCCTTTCTTTCTTATCAGCTTCCTTAGGAAATTGTCTCGTTTCCAAATATTGCGATAAATCATGAAACCAGGGCTTTTTTGTGTTATCAACTGGCATCACCCTTATTTCTTCATAACAAGGGACTCGAGATTTCATACGAATAAGGGGTTTGAATTCTATTTGTTTTGCCCTCCCACATTGAAGCTAAAGTGGCTAGAGCATCTGCTACTAAGTTCTCTTCTCGTGATGAATGAATGAACTTGCAATGGGTAAAAGATAGCAAGACAATAGCCAAATAATCCCAACACAATTGCAACCTATCTTCTCTTACCTCCCATTCTTTTAAAATCTATTTTATCACTAGTATGGAGTCCCCATATACCGTGACCTCTTATGCTCCCATATTCCGCAACGCTTCCAAACCAAAGATGCAGACTTCATATTTAGCTTAATTATTTATTCCTTCAAAATCCAATCTTTTCGCCATCGAGATCATTTCTCCTTCCGGTGTGACCAGAATTACACCAATACCTACCCCTTTATTGTTAACTGTCCCATCAAAATACATTGTCCATCCTTGAATCTCTATTGCCCCTAAGTTCTTATATAGAAACTCCAACTCCCATTCTTGATTATCATCTATCGAATTCTGAGCCGAGAAGTCTGGTACTACCCTTCCTTTCACAACTTTCTTCACCACATAGTCTATATCAAACTCAATGAGCATAACCAACCACTTGGCCAACTTTGCCATGAGTGATGGATTTTGCTGAAGGTATCTAAGGGGATCATATTTTGAAACAGCTTGGACCCTATAAGATTGGACGTATTGTCGGAGCTTCTTAGTTCAAATCATAACCAAACACATCTTCTCTACCAAATTATAGTTAGCTTCATAAGGCAAGAGTTTGTTACTCAAATAATACACTGCATGTTCAACCTTTCCTTCCCCTTCTTGAGCTAACGTTGCCCCCACTACTTCCTTTTTAATAGCGAAATAAAGGATCAAAAGCTTTCTCGGTCTCAGTGGTAGTAACACTGGAGGATTCACCAAATAATTCTTAATAGTTTCAAAAGCCTGCTGACACTTATCATCCCAAATCATGGGTTGATTCTTTCTCAAAATCTTTAAAATGGGTTCATAAATCGTGGTCAACTTAGCTATGAAACTACTAATGTCTGATGAATCCTCTCACTTCTTTCTCAGTCTTAGGTCCAGACATTTCTCTGATTGCCTTAACCTTGTATGGATCCACCTAAATTCCCTTTTGACTGACTATATGTCCCAACAGCTTTCCACATTTCTTCGGATTCAACCTTAAATTGTACTTTTCAGCCCTTGCTAAAAATTTGTATAAGGCTTCAAAATGACTTTCAAGGGTTAAAAACCTTACCATCATGTCATCCATATAGATCTCTGTCTCTTTGTGGAGCATATCATGCAGTAAAGTGGTAGTCATTCTCTGATAAGTAGCACCTACATTCTTTAATCTAAAAGGCATCACTAAGTAACAATAAATTCCCTATTCGATGGTGAAGGACATTTTCAGTTTATCAATTACCGCCATCATGATATGATTATATCCCGAGAAGCCATCCATAAAATAGTACATTGCACTGGTAGCTGCACTGTCAACTTGCGTATTAATATGTGGTAGAGGAAAATCATCCTTAGGGTAAACCTTGTTCAAATCCCTATAGTCTATACACATTCTGACTCTTCCATCTTTCTTTGGTACATGGACTATATTTGCCAACTACCGTGTGTCGTCCACTACCTCCTTAAACTTTACTTTCCACTGCTTTTCCACTTTCTCCTTAATCAAGAGAGCCTATCCTGGCTTTAGCCTCCTTTTCTTCTATTTTATCAGTGCAATGTGAGGATACATAGGAATTATGTGTTCTACAATCTCTCTATCAACCCTAGGTATATCCCCATAGCTCCAAGCAAATATTTTGTCTTTTTATTAATATTTCTTTCATTTATTTCTCTCAACATGAGTTAAATCAAAAGTGATCAGTATATTTTTAAGATTACCATTCGAGCCTAATTGCATAAAATTAATGTCAAATATATGCATGGAATGACCATCACAATCAGAATAACTGCTAGGAAACACATCACACACGTAAGCAAACTTGAATTTCATTGCATCAACTTTAGAAAATAAAAAATCATCAATTTCAAACGAATTAGAAATAGAAACATCAAAATCATCATAAAAAATCAATAATGGAGTTCTGGATAAAGGTCTCGAAATCTTCTTCCTTTTTCTGATCACCAGCATCCTTCAGCTCTATAGCAGCAACGTCCTCTTTTGATTTCAGATCCAGCACTAACTCCTCTATTAGCTCATCAGTGGCAACTTTCTTCATCCCATTCAAGTACTCAGCAAATACCTCAAACCTTAAGACTTCTTTTCCTGCCAGCATCATAGGTTTAGGATTCCCTGTATATAGATAACCAGTGCCTTCTTTGACAAATATCTCGCAAAGTTCCCATTTTTCAGGTTTTTTTTTGGATTTTTAAATTTTTGATACCTTACTCTATACTTCAAGATTGGAACTTTTTGCTCGATGAACTCTGGTGGCCCACTCTGATCTTTTCCCAATCCCAGACCTGGCATAAAATTCATCTTCCTCATCATGATCATGACCCTCTCATCCAAGTCATCCTCATAAATCACGTAGACCTCGAAACTAGGACTGATAGGGATCTCCTTTAGGGCTAGCTTTAAAGCAGCAATAGTAGCCTCAGTCTCTACTGAGATAGTAACCACCTTTCCCTCATGTGGAAACTTGATCTTTTGATACATAATAGATGGCATGGATCCCAATGGATGGAACTATGGCCTTCCTAGTAAAATGGCAAAAGTGACTAGGATGTTAATCACATATAGATTAACCCATGTCTCAATAGGCCCAGTCTTGACAAAGGCTTTGAAAATCCCCTCAACAGGCCTCCTTGTATCATTGTATGCCTTGATGGTCACATCAAAGGCTTTTCAAATTTGCCACAATGAGTCCCAATTTAGGCAGAATCTTCAGGGGGTATACATTGATAGTAGAACCATTGTCAACCATTACATAGTAGGTTAATTTTCCTTTCACCTCAGCTTTGATGAATAAGGCCTTATGGTGGTCCTTTCCCTCCAAAGGCAGACCATCATCAACAAAGATAATAGCCCCTTCAGGACTTTTCATGAGCGAGCTACTGGTTTTACTTCATTCCCTTCCTTCTTCTTTTCTTCAACCCTCCTAACCGACTGGTTCTCCCTTTCCTCTTTAATGTCCTATATGTCAATCTATCCCCTTTCCTCGTCAAAACTCCAAATGTCAAGGACACTGAAGGTCTACTCTGTAGGTTGCTATTTTAAATTCAGGTTTTTTGGTTTTTTATCAGATTTTGGTGGATTGGGTATGGTATCAATAAAGGAATTTAGGACTTGCTCCTCTGTTAAACCGATTTTAATCATAAGGATTGGTGCATTTGGTGGTGGTACATTTTAGTAATTGGGTAAGGGATTATTTGAGATACTAGGTTTCTTGGTTTTTGGGTTAGTGATTTTGCCCAAATCAATCAAGTCTTGGATCTCATATTTCAATCTAGTGCAATTATCAGTGTCATGATCAATGACTTGATGAAACTTGCAATAAAGCTTCAGGTTGGCATTTAGTAGGGTTGCTTTAGGGGTAAGAGTTGTAATAGGCTCTTCCCAATTAGTAGAGGTCTGCCCAAATTAGAAAATCTCTTGGGCTACCTGATTGCATTAATTTGCACATTGTTATTGCTCCCTCCAATTCTTTCTTTGCCCCTAAATCTCCCTCCAAATCAGAACAGTTCCTCAAAATTTTGGATTATAAGATCTTTTAACTTTTTTAAGAGCTACGAGATGCACCCCTCTATTGCTATCATCAGTTGACTAGCTTCGGCAGGCCTATGTCTCATCTACACAAACTTCCTTCTCCATTTGGTCAAGTAGTCAGTGAAGGACTTATTAAACCTTTGCTTTGTATTTTGTAAATCCCTTAAAGACACCTCCATCTAGGCATTTAGTCCATACTACTTTATGAATGTAGCACATAGCTCTTTTCAATCAGTTTAAATATGTGGTTCCAGTGCATAGTGCCACCGGATTGAAGCCCCTTCCAGAGATAATGGGAATTGCTTGACAATCTGAGCCTTACTCAAACCAGTTGCTTTCAAATACATCATATACTGCTTCAAGTGTAAATGAGGGTCATTAGTACTAGAATATTTCTTCATGTCTGGGAACTTAAACCTTTAAGGCAATGGATTAAGGTCCTCATCTAAGTTAAGATTTGTGTAATCCATCGGTGCATCAATTCCCTTCTCTTTCATCATCATTTGTCCCTGGGTTATAGCCTTGGTCATATTCTTAGCCCAATCCGTCTTATTCACACTTTCAAAGATATCCACATTTTGTCGGCCTATCAGGTCTACCAACACAGTCTCCAAGTCATCTTCTATTCGAGCTTTTGTTGATGTCTTTGCATCCAGGTCAATTGGTTGACTCAGCTGCTTCTGCTTAAACATTTGCATCATCTCCCCCATCATTTCTCGGATGATTGACCGAGTCTCAGTAGCTATCTCTTCTTTCAACTATTCCTTGAAAGTCTTAGGATTGAAATCTTCCATTATTGCTTTTTCAGGATTTCAGAACAAACAGCCAATATGAGATCGGGACCAACTAGAAGCTATATCTTCAAGACCACATGTTTAGAAATATGCATGACATGTATACATGAAATGTAGGTTCATTTTATTATTTAGAGAAGATAAACACAATTATTTACAAACCATAAACACGAAGAGCTCATGAACTATCTCTACCCTTATCTCTTCCATACACGTGTTTAATGGCGAATTTCTTGCCCTAGGATTTTTTTCTCTAGGTTTTAATTATCAACAAGGGATAATAAAACTGACGTAAGAAAGATAATTCACAAAATGGTACAAACAAGTAGCAATTCCTTTGAATAAAACCAAGGTCCACTATAATGGGCCATAGTGGGCATTAAAGGCCCAACTTGACATAGTTCATTTGCAATGGGCCTAGGCTTTATATCAAAGACTACTATATGGCATCAAACACATGCATTTGGGAAAATCCCAAAAGAAATTTCTAGGTCATTACAAGAGTTGGGTCTTAGGTAGTAGGCTTCGGTTCCCATAGCGATATACCTCCATTATGTCTCCCCACTACAGGGTCCAAACGACATGGACAAGTACGTGCTATGAGTGATAATAGCCAAATACTCCACCACCAAGTTTGAGTGAAACATATACAGTAAAGCAAAGATCGTTGTCGAGTTTTTTCGGACTGAGTGCACATTGTGTGAAAGGTGTTGTGAATGCAAAAGAAATAACAAAATAACTAAAAATGATAAAACACAAAACACTAGAATAAGTTTCTCTATCCGCAGTGGAGTCACCACTGTAGGCGGCGGGTTTAGTGTGCGCCTAAGTGTTCGACAACCACGTCACCCTACAGGCTCAAGGCCCACTAGGAAATACAATATGGGCTTTTAGCTTATATCGGAGATGGGAGTTACCATTCGGATGAGTCCTGGGGCACACTTTACAGTAACTGGATCCCACAGAGGGCTCCCTATAGCCGTCCTCAGAGATTGGGTTTAGAAACTGGGTATGGGCTTTTGGAATACCCATCCAAACTTCCGGTCGGCCTCTGTTTGTGTTTTGTGTTTTATTACCTTTAATTATTTAATTATTTCTTTATTTTACATGAAATTTACAATTTGCCTCCAATTAATTATCAAATTTTACAATTAAGTCCAAATGATTAATTAATTCAAATTTCATGCAATTAAGTACAATATCTATCATATCAAGCGTCCACGATCAAATTAACAAAATGAAATGAAATAAAATATGCATGCTAAAGAAATGGGGGGAGGAGAAAAGAGTTACGTCCCTTTAAACATGCAAGAAAATAAAGATAAATTAAAAACACTCACAAAGAAAATTGAGGGAGAAGAAAGGAATTACAACCCCTTAAAACAAATTTAAGAAATAAAACAAATAAATCTAAGTAGATCTTCTAAAATTGAATGATAATTTGGTGATTAGTCATCACCCTAATCATTCCTGAAAATAAGATTAATTAGCTCCACACATAAAAAACCTACAAAAGCAAGCCACCACATTAATTTCTCAAAATAAATAAAATAAAATGTAAAATGACAATAAAATTAAGAAAATAGAGATTTAATTACTTAAAAAATATTAAGGCAATAAAATAAAATGTAGAAATGAAAAATTAAAAAAAATGCACATAACATATAATAAACTTGGAATTAAAATTAACATGAATATATACATGAAAAATCTATAATATCAATAATTGTATGTCTAAAATTGAAATATTTTAATCTAAATAAATCACAGAATGCAACAGCGAAATTTTCATGAAATATTCTCGAATCAAACAGAGTAAATGATTTTAAATAAATAACATATAAAATAAAATAGGAAAAAAATAAAATAAAAGCAGGGACTATGGCAACGCCTGACTGTTAAGGCGTCGCTGTCAGCTTGTCACTTTAGGCCACAAAGGCGGCGTCCCTTCGATGAGGCGTCACCTAAATTCTAATTGCAGAATAGAAATTACTTAAATATCTTCTCCCTTTTCAATCAAATATGAAACTTAAATTATTGTGAAACAAATTAACTAGACATGCACGAATCTATAAAAGGTTACATTTTAGATGTAGAATTTCACTTAAACAATAATAAAATGGATCTTAAAGTCTAAAAATCAACACAAATAAAAGTCTTACTGTTTTGAACAAGTTCAAGCTCCTAGCTATAGCCCTTATGAATGAATTTCGACTTATAGCACTGTTTGAATGCAAAGACAACTTTTGCCTCTTGAAAATGAACCCTTTCTTCTTTAATTCCTCTTCCCTTCTTTTCCTCTCTTCCTTTTGCTGCCAGTTGCTTTCTTTTCTCCATCCATCTTTCAAAAATGCTTTGTCCCTTTTTTCCAAAATGAAAGAGTCCCCTTTAATCATTCCCCTCCCTCCCTTTTTGATTCTCTAACCATTCATTTAATTCTCTTCCTAAAAGTTTTTACCCATTCCTCTTCTGCCAAAAAATGTCCCAATTACTCCTGGAGAATGTTGGAACGTGTAGAAGCATTAATCCAAATGTTTCAGTGAGCATTTATTACATTTTTTTAGAAAAACATAACTGATCACTAAGGCAACGCCTCTTCATCAAACCACTATCATAGAGGCGGCATCTCTTCGGTCAGGCGTCGCCTCATTAACTCTGGCTTGAGGCAATTTCCTTAACAGGCTTTCACGGGCCTTGGGCTTAACTCCTAATCTATTTCTAAAAGACTATTGGGCTTCAGGTCTGATGGCCCTTGGACCTTTTTTGCCTCAGCTTAACATAGTCAGCATGTCCATTTCTGCAAAAAAGAAGAGAAGGCTTGGTAAAGGAGGGCGGGGTCTGCCCCAAGCCCCTCCGATGCCTAAGTCAGCATGGATTTCTTATGGGAGAGATATGATTCTCCAAGAAGTATGTTGTTGTTGTAGAAAAATGGTATTCTTATGCTTGAGAGAGAGTGTGTGTTCTGTCCAAGAAGAAGAAAAAATGAGAGAAAGAAGAAGATGAAGTTACCTCCACATTTTAGGATTTGAATTTTATAGGGAAAGGTAGCGACACATGTCAAAGATCTACTGGTGGAGGTGCCTGGCCCGAGGAGGTTATTGGCAAAAGCATAGGTTGCATTGAAGGCGATAGGTGGCGATTACATGGATCTCAAAGTGAGAACAAGAAGTCAGACAGGCGGAGTTCCTCCCTGAGTGCACTAGTCAGATGGGCAATGTTCCTCCTTAAGTTCACCAGTCAGAAAGTGTGAAGTACTGAGAGGTTGAGATCCCTTATAAGTAATCTTTCTAAGGAAGGGGTGCTACAGGAATGGGAGTCATCCGGTCAAAGGTAGCTGACATGTCATCTTGGTTGACCTTACTTTACACATGTCATCATGAGATTGGTAAGGGATTTTTCATGTATTATTAGTTATCCCCCCCCCCCCCCCTAAAGTTCTGAGTTGAGAGAAGCGACACTCGAGACTGGAGAGCATGTGAGCACCCTTTGAGGCGAGTTGGTTGAGATGTCTTATAGGAGCATTCATGCTTGACTAGTAGAGTTACTTCTTGGCGATGGTGAAAAATCATAATTTTGGGAAGGAATGCTTGATACAATAGTAGTCGGCAGGTCTTCCTACGGAGGAAGTTTTTTTGAGCGTCTAGGTACTTCATATAGTAAGGTTTCCTTAGGAGGATTTTTGTTCCTTTAACCCTCATAGTGTGGATTCTTACATATGGAGAGTGCCTCACTTCCGGAGGGCTTATTTGAAAATAGGATTTTGTATCCTTAATAGGTGGATTTGTGTTTCTTTAACCCTCATAGTGTGGATTCTTACTTATGGAGAGTGCCTCACTTCCAAAGGACTTGTTTTAAAGTAAGAGGGTTTGTCCCTCTATAATTTGGAGCATGTCCCCATATGAGTTTCTAAGACAGGGGATGCTTTCTCCCATGGGGAGTTAGTGATCTCTGAGTATGCATTGATAATAGAGGAGATGTTGCTTCCAAGTGGGAGATATATACTTCTACGTAGACAATCCTGTCAAGCGAATTTGACTCTCTATTGGGAGATTCATATCTTCCTTTGAATTTTCTGTGAAGAATTTTTCATCCCATGGGGGAGGTAGAAGTCTTTGACTTATTTCCCAGTAGAGGATCTGGGTGTGGTCCTGTATGACCATAGAATGCTAGGCAGTTCTTTAGTTTGTCTGGCACTAAGCAGATTTTTTGCCTGTCTGGCATTGAGCAGATTTTCTGCCTGTCTGGCACTGAGCAAATTTTCTGCCTGTCTAGCACTGAGCAAATTTTCTACTTATCTGGCACTGAGCAAATTTTCTATATGTTTGGCACTGGCCCTCTCTAGCTTCTTTTATAGGCTTTGCATCACAGCTCAATTGGACACTTCTGCCTAAATATTCATTAGAGAATGTAAGGTAGGACTGAAAATCGCTTGCCATTGTTGAATATTAAAACCTTGGGTATACCAAATTGGTAGATCACTCTTTTCTATAAGAAGTTAATGGCCTTTTGAAGAGTTATGGCAACGAGTGCCTCAACTTCTATTCATTTGGTAAAGTAATCAATGATTAGGCAATGCCTGGACCAAATTAGCACACACATGCATTGTACTTCTTTATAAATTCAGTTGCATTCTTTGCCGTGATAGCCTGGAGATACCCTTACCTGACTATCGAGTTAGACAGGGCTATCCCCCTGTGTGGGTGCTATATTGTCCTTCATGACTTTCCTTCATATATAATAGGGAGCTTAAGAGCTTCATTTCTGTTGAGAGGGAGTTCTCCTGTCTTCTAATACTTCATAATTAGGTCCATTATGCTAGTCATGCTTATGATTCCTGCTCTCACTCCTTGAGGTAAAGACTCTACCTGTGTGATGGCCATTTTACTAAGGAGATTTGCTTGACTATCCTCCTCTCTGGGTATTCTGACGATGTAGGTAGGAACTTGTTCTTTTTTGAATCTCGTCAAGAGTTCTTTCATCTGGTACTGGTGTGCTTCCATTTTGCTATCTTTAGCTTGGAATACTCTACTAATCTATGTGCTTTTAAACTTGAAACATCCATTACCTCAGCTAACAAGAGTCCCTTTATCACTGCCTCATACTCAAAGATGTCGTTACAAGTGGGAAAATCGGATCTCAAGATGAGCTCAATCACAAACCCTTGGGACCTCTTTAAAACTATCACTGCTCCATTTCTTTCGGCACTATATGATCCTTCTGCATGTAAGTTCCACTCACAAGACAGGTGAGTGGAGTTGCTGGGGTCGAAGACACAAAGAGATTTCCCTCCTGACTGCCTGTCTTTAGGATCTGTCTTTTTGAAATTACATTTGGTAATGAAATCAGTCAAGGCTCGAGCCTTAAAAGCACTTCCAAATTCATATCTCAATCTACATCCTCATACTTTAATGGCTCACACTGTCATTTGGCCTTTGATGAAGTTTCTTTGAAGAGTCTGCTGAGTGGAGTGCCAGGTCAAACTGCTCCCTGTCGGTCCAAGAGGTAAACTTGGAACTTTCTCACAACAGTCAGGAGGGCATAAACCCATTTCTCCATTCTATAGCACTTCAATTCAGGCCTCTTTAGCACTCTGCTAACATATTAAATCAGTCTCTGGATCTGATTTTCCTCTCTTGCTGATACCGTGCTCACTGCTTGATCTAAGGTGAAAACTTATGAAACCTAGGAACTTTTCCCCAGTGATGAAAAAATGTACATTTCTCAGGATGGTATGTAGCCAGAGCAATTTTCCTCTTATCTGTCTGCTTTTCCAACTAGAGAGTATTCACACCTCATTGTCCCCCTCAAAAAGAGTTTGAAGAATGATAATGATTTCAAACTGAGTCTTCTTCTTTGTTCAGATTTGAAAAGCAGTCGTTCCTGTCTAAAACAATGTTGGCCAGCCGGGGAAATAACTGACCTCTCTGATAAATCCAGCTTCTATTAGCTTATCTGCTTCCTTGTTAATTACTCCTTGCTTATATAGAAAAAGCATCTTTCTTCTGTACCAATAGTATGTTAGGATCCACATTGAGTTTATAATTCATCACCCATGAGCATATACTAGGCATGTCATTGGACTTGAAGGCAAAGGTGGACACATGTTCCTTGAGGAACTTTTCTACCAAGACTTTATAAACGATAAATTCCACTATAGTTGTTCTTTTTCTCACTATACATTCTTGTATTCTTCTTGCTTGAATAGAGACCTTGAATGAAGAGTCATATGGTTCTTGATCAATTGCTTTAGGGATAATTTCCATAAAGATGGCCTCCTTCACAGAGTATAGTTGACTAATTCTTCTAGCAAAATTCATGCATGGATAACCTCTCAGAGGGAGGATGTCTATCTGACTCCCTTATAGGAATAATTTCTGTCTGCATAACCTCACTAGGGAGGATTTCTGTCTGTCTGATTCAATCAGGGAATAATTCATAAATGGATGACCTCTCTAGGGAGGATTGTTGTTTGTCTGATTCTTGTTTGTTGTTTATTGTTCTGAAATATTGAGAAATAGGCTTGTCTCCTTTTTCTCGAGGGCTTCATTTGGATTCTCCTCTCTCTTGAGGGCTACATTTGGATTCTTCCACTTTTTGGGAGACTTGATTTATGATCCCCTCCTTTCTTAGTGGTTTTATTTGAATTCTCCTCTTCTAGGAGATTTGATCTGTTACCCCCTTTTTCTTGATGATTTTGTTTGAATTCTCCTCTTATGGGAGCTTTAATTTGTGATCCCCTTTTTTCTTAGGGGTTTTATTTGATTTCTCCTCTTCTGGTGATCCCTTTTTTTCTTAGGGGTTTTGTTTGATTTCTCCTCTTCTAGGAGATTTAATGCGTGATCCCCTTTTTCTTAGGGGTTTTATTTGATTTCTCCTATTCTGGGAGATTTGATGTGTGCTCCCCTTTTTTCTTGGGGGCTTTGTTTGAGTTCTCTTCTGGGAGATTTAATGTGTGCTCCCCTTTTTTCTTGGGGGCTTTGTTTGATTTCTCCTTTTCTAGGAGATTTGATGTGTGCTCCTATTTTTTCTTAGGGGTTTTGTTTGATTTCTCCTCTTCTGGGAGATTTGATATGTGAACCCCTTTTTTCTTGGGGATTTTGTTTGATTTCTCTTCTTCTTGGAGATTTGATTTGTAAGTTCCAATCAGGGAGACAATTGTCCTCTTTGTCTATGTCAAACAACTAAGGAGGCCTTGACAGGTATGGTTGTATCGTCAACTTCTTTATGCATTATTTTGTGCTTCATTTGTTTATGCACATACCCGCTGGGGTAGCTTCCTACAAGAGAATACTTCATTTTCAAGAGAATATCCAAACATGATCATATATAAAAAGAATCATAGTAGAAAAGAATGCCTCTATATGAGGGAGAGGCTTAAAGATTATGCCATGTAGGTGGAGCAACTTCAATAGAGATAATTGCTTTCTTCATGAGGTAATATATCAAAGATTTATAGAAACCAGATATACAACAAGCTTTCTTCATCCGAATATGATCATAAATAAAAGAAATATAGCAAAAGAGGATGCCTCTATTTCAAAGAGATGTTTAAATATTATGCCATGTATATAGAAAAGCTTCAATTGAGATAATTCCTTTCTTTGTGAAGTAGTGTACCATAAATTTATAACAACCAGACAGATAACATGTCTTCTTTAGAGCCTACTGAATAGTAAATTCATGTCTTCCTGTGTAGTAAATTCCTGCCTGCTAATAAATCCTAAATTGGCATGCAGTATTCATCTGGAGGGAGATAATAGCTTCCTGACTAGTAACTCATGTCTAGCAATGTCTGTCAAGGTATAAGATTCTACCTTTTAGTCTGATAATTCACATGCATGAGACATATACTCCCTCTTACACTTCTTTTAGTATATCATTTGCTTTTTAAAGAGATAAGCATTGTAGGTAGGGGTATATGGTATCTTCTTTCAGGCAATTTTGCCTCTTGAATGATGAACCTTGTCGTTCTTAGAGAGGGCTTCAAAACTTCTCTTTGATCTGATGAAAATTTTACTGTATGGAGTTGCCAGGTAGGAACTTTGCTCTTCTGACATGGACTAACCAAATAGGAAATTTGCTTTATACATTACCATCTTTTTAAGAGACCCTACTTGGAAGTCATATGTTCCAGGTATCTGGAAGGCGTATCCCATTGAGAAGATATGTCCAATCCCAATAAAGACTAGTTCTGCACATGCCTCTACTTCATTACACTTTGGAAATTTCTTTCTTCTATAGCTCATCCTTATTTGAAGTGTGGACTGACACTTTCTAGTTCAAAGAGCATTATTCTCTAGTTGCATGTCTGCTTCTCGATTGTCTCTCGAATTGTTTTATCTCCAAAATCCATGAGCACTTAGTGATAACCAGGGAGGTTTTCTGCCTTCTTGTCCAATTAGGGAGTATTCATACCTCCTTGCCCCCCTTAAAAAGAGTTTGAAGAATGGCAATGATTTCAAACTGAATGAATCACTGTTTGCTAAGCTCGTTTTATCCACATCAAAGATTACATTCTGAGAAGTCAATTCGCGACCGATCATACCTATTGGTAAATAATTCAATGATCTCTGAGATTTGAGAAATTAGCCATTCTGATGCTTGCTATGTAGAATAACCCATGTAGAGAGACTAGGAATCTGAGTGATGAAGAATCCTGTTTAGGTGATCTACCTTGGGGTGGAATCTATATAGGTGTAATAGAGATTTCTTCTGAAAAGTGAGTTGAACTCTACTGACTTGATGATACTTCTTGAATTAATCAAAAGAGTATATCTCTTCACCCTGTAACCATTAATCACAATCATTACCACCATAGCATCTGCATGAGGAGTCTCCAAATGAATAATCTATGTAGGAGCTTCTTTTTCTCAATGGGAGGATTTTCCTTCTGGGGTTAGGCGAAAGTACAAACTGTTTATCCTTCTGAGGTATGGCTATACCTACCTCCTTGTTATATGAAGACTATCCAGGGGGAATGTTCCCCTGCTTCAGAAAGCTTCTCAGGCGGACTGTCAAATCAATCTCTCAATTTTTAGCATCAACTAATGGCATTCATTTATTTTGTGACCAATTGACTAGTGGAAGTGGTAATACATTGTCTGATCTCAGTTTTAGAGTTTGAGAGTAAATCCCTTAGTCACTGAACAAACTCTATATCCTTGATTACTGTCAAAAGCTTCTTTTCTGGTAGTGTTTAAGGTTATTAAGTCCTTCTCCCGTAGGGAGGAAAGGGTCTTCTTGAAGGCCTCATAGGAGGTTTGATATAGAGAGAGCGTGTGAATACCTCTCTTGGCCCTCTTAGTTGGGTATTATTCTCTTGGCCCTTTGGTGGGTTTGATAGAGAGAGTGTGAATACCTC
Organism: Mallotus japonicus; assembly: GCA_949634005.1. Taxonomy (NCBI): domain Eukaryota; kingdom Viridiplantae; phylum Streptophyta; class Magnoliopsida; order Malpighiales; family Euphorbiaceae; genus Mallotus; species Mallotus japonicus. The sequence continues at coordinate 25,009 of CATIWK010308951.1, read as the reverse complement.
TCTTGGTCCCCTTGGTGGGGTATTGTTCTCTAAAGGTTCTTTACATTGATAATAATACAAGCAGAGTATGCATATTCTTAACGTAAAATGTCATATTTATCATCATGAGGAATTATGCAAAAGATTTACATATGCAAATAGATGATGTGCAATATGATTTTCAAAAGCGTAACTTATGATATACAATAATAAAGATGTCACATTGCATGATTTGACAACTATAAAAAGGAGAAAATTCAGCTTGGTAACCCATAGGGGTTTAACAATTCACACAGGTTATAATAAATAAGAATTTATCCCTGTAGGGAGTCGAGATATATGCTCTATGGCCAATCAAGTTAATGAAGACCTGTATATAATTTCTCTCTTTATAGAGAAACTCTAAGGAGTCTAGAATCTTGCCTGCCTAGAAATTAGATAGAAACAATCAAGAGAAGACTGATCAGTGATAATCTCTTCTCTATGTAGAGGATACAGGGTTAGGTCACTTCCTATACATGAAGGAATTCATGCCTCATATGAATGGACTGAAACATGCATTACGATAAAATGAGAATCAGAACATATTATTATGAGATATTTGATAAGGAAGACTTATCTGATAGGTCCTAATCAGCCTTGAGGACTTCTCGTAATTATTTTAGATCCAAAGAGACATATTGAGGTAGAATAGGAGGAATCTTCCGTTAATCTTGAACCGTGTAGGATGCATAAATAGTTCTTTAGCCTCTGATGTAGGGAAAATGGCAATTCTCAATTTCTAGAGTGGCATTGGTGCTTGGAGATTTTCAGCCTTCCTACCTAGAGATCAAACGATTGGGGAGATAATTCTGCCGTGCACAGATGTGTTATTAACATTCTCTTCCTTGGGGGAGTTAATGGTTTCTTGGTAGGCATTTCCAATGGGGAAATGTTACTCCTTTGTTAAAGATAGAGATTCTTGAATAGATGATCCTTGGTAGATGGTCATGTTAAATAGATTACACTCCCTCGGGGGAGACTCTGATATTCCATTGAGAATTTCTAATGAAGAACATTTTGCTCCTATTGGGGGAGTTAGAACCATTTGATATATAGAGGATATTTTTCCTCTCAGGCGAGATTCCTGCCTAGAGAGCCTTTACATGGGGAGATGTCTGATCGGCCTCCCTCCCAGTATGTTCATGGAGTAACTCCTATTGGTAATATGCCATAAGAAAACATCTTCTTCTTAAGATGAGATCTAAGTATCATCATGGATATAAAAGAAGAGCTTTAAAAGGTGATGAATACTTTTCTTAGAGTGACTCAACTGTTTGGTCATATAGATTAAAACACTTCAGTAGAAAAAATTCCTCTCTCGAAGAGGGTTTACAGCCACTAGCTTACAAAATGTCAGAGGTAAAATAGATAGCCAAGATAAGGCAAATATTCACCATTTAGCTTTTATAAGATAAAAGCGTTTCATCAATTATGTAACAAAGCAAAAAGAGATACTGCCCTACTGATAATATTTCCCCTCATGCTCAGAGTTCCATATAGGATTCCCAATATAGGATAAGAGCTTCAGAAAAGATTAACCGGGTAGGACTCCTAGGTAGAGGCTTCCTACATTCACAAGTCAGACAGGCAGGATTCTCCCCTATCTAGTTGTCTTGGTAAGGGATTCCACTTGATACTATCAGCTTTGAGGCACCCGTGTAGCGCATACAAGACTCTCCCTGTCTGGGCTTATTTAAATAATGCTTATGCTTTCTTCAGCCTCTTTAGAAGAGGGAGAATTTGCAAAATTCTTTTAGTGTTTGAGAGTGAAACTAAAGGTGCGGAAGGCATAATCTTGCTGAGTGTACTCATTCTTTATGATTGTCTCAATAGCTCAAGAGTATTCTAAGTGAGGAATCTTTAGAGCCTCCTTATTGAATCGGGCCACATAGTCAGGTAGGCTTTTGCCCTGACTCTAAACAATGGTTCCAGGTAGGAAGTTTCCCTTTCAGCTGGGGTGCTTAAAATAAACCTTTGAGCATATGTAACATTTAATAACCACTTGAAACTTCAAAACATAATCTCTAGGATCAGATGCCTCATCGTGAGTAAGAAGAGTGAGTAGTTAAAATTCACTAAGTATAGGCTCCTTTCTGACTGCCTCAGAGAAAGGTGACAGGGGATTCATCTTATGACAAGACAACTTTCTTCTACTGGAGTTTCAATTTTCCACTCAAAAAATTCTTCAAATTGCTTTTCCAACTCACTGAGAGGTGATAAAGGGTGAAAAAGGGCTTCCTGCCTGAAAGGCAATCAGAGGGGGAATACCTGCCTTAGTAACTTCATGACAGGGGGAGGATCCCGGCCTAGTAACTTCCAGATGATGGTTGACAAGAGGGATTTCCCCATAAAAATCTTTAACTCGAGCTTCCTTTTTCTTTTATCTTTTTACAACGTCAGTAAGATAAAAATACTGCTTAATTCCCATCTTATAATGTTTTTTCACTTTTTCATTCCTTATTGATTCATATCACCCTTTAAGAAATTTATTCACAAACTCTTTTCTAAGAGTAAGAGAAATGCAGCAACAATAACAATGACCCAATAACTTCTATGCAACACAATAAAATAAGCACTCTATATTTTTCCCATCGTCACTTCAAATGCTTCTAGATTTTCAATAGAGAAAAGATGAGGAAAGAGAGAAGACCATATCTCCATTTGTAAAATATTCTCTTGATTGTCAGTGGAGAAAATGTAAAGAGAATGAACGAGAAAATACAAGCACAACAAGGTTCACTTGCAAATTGACAACACAAATGATGAGAGAAGTTGTAATAGTAAAAGGATGACCTTTTAAGAAACAAAAACCATCCTCTTTCCCACAGATGGCGCCAAATGATGGTTCTTGGACCTTTTTTGCCTCAGCTCAACATAGCCAGCATTTCCATTTCTGTAAAAAAGAAGAGAAGGCTTGGTGAAGGAGGGCGAGGTCTACCCTAAGCCCCTCTGATGCCTAAGTCAACATGGATTTCTTGTGGGAGAGATATGATTCTCCAAGAAGTATGTTGTTGTTGTAGAAAAATGGTGTTCTCATGCTTGAGAGAACATGTATGTTCTGTCCAAGAAGAAGAAAAAATGAGAGAAAGAAGAAGATAAAGTTACCTCCACATTTTAGGATTTGAATTTTATAGGGAAAGGTAGTGAAACTTGTCAAAGGTCTACTGGTGGCGGTGCCTGGCCCGAGGAGGTTGTTGGCAAAAGCATGGGCTACAGTGAAGGCGGTAGGTGGCGATTGCATGGATCTCAAGGTGAGAGCAAGAAGTCAGACAGGCGGAGTTACTCCCTGAGTAAACTAGTCAGATGGGCGGTGTTCCTCCCTGAGTTCACCAGTCAGAAATTTTGAAGTACTGAGAGGTTGAGATCCCTCATAAGCAATCTTTCTAAGGAAGGGGTGCTATAAGAACGGAATTCATCCGGTCAAAGGCAGCTAACATGTCATCTTGGTTGATCTTGTTTTACACGTGTCAGCACGAGATTGGTAGGGGATTTTTCATGTATTATCAAGGTCCATTCTCAAAAGGATCTTGAGCTAATCTTTGCATATAGTGCTCGTTTCATTTCATCATCAAGCTTGCATTGTGGGCCGATCAAAGTAGGTGTTCACGCATACCTCAGTGAGTTGGGAAGGGAATTTGAAGAATTTCTTGAATGAAAAATAAAAAAGTCAATAGAATAACATTGTCGGACCATGTGATGAATCCCAATCACCCTTCTTTGAGGCATTTCAAAAGGAGTCCATACCTAATATATTTATGATAGGGCAACTAATCCTAGAGATTATGTTTTAAAGTTTCATGCAGTTGTTGAATTCTATACATGCTCGAGGTTTATTTCGAGCATCCCAGCTGAAAAGAAAACTTTCCACCTGAAAAAAATTGTCCAGAGTCAGGGCAAAGGTCTACGTGACCATATAGCCTGATTCAATATGAAAGCTCTGATGATTCCTCATTTGGAAGGCTCTCGAGCTATTGAGGCAACTATAAAGGACAAATACATCCAGCAAGATAATGCCTTCTGCACCATCAGGGGCGTTTCTAAACTCAAAGAGAATTTTATAGATTTTCCCTCCTCTAAAGAGGCAAAGGAGAGTATAAGCTCCTTATAAATAAATCCAGTTTGAAAGATTCCGGTATATGCTACACAGGTGCCTCAAAGCTGATGGTATCAAGCAGATTCCATTTATAAGACAACATAAATCGGGAAAGAATCCTGTCAGGTAGCCTCTGCTTGGAAATCCTACCTAGAACTCTAAGCGGGTAGGGAAACATTATTGGTAGGGCTATATCTTTTTTTGCTTTGTTGTATATTCATTAAAGTGTTCTTATTTTATGAAAGACAAGTGGTGAATACTTAGTCCATTTTGGTTATCTATCTTCCCTTTGACTTTTTATAAGCTAATGGTTGTAAACCTTCCACAAGAGGGGAATTTTCTTTACTGAAGTGTTTTTATTTATATGACCAAGTGGTTAAGTCTCTCTTTGAAAAGAAGACATTAATTTTTGAAGCTTTTCTCTTTATATATGTGATGATACTTGGATCTCCTCTTGAGAAAGGGATGTTCTCTTATGGCATCTTACTAATAGGAGCTACTCCATGAACATCCTAAAAAGGAAGCCAATCAGACACTATGTAAAGGCTATCCAGACAGGAATCCCACCTGGGAGGAAAATATTCTCGATAAAAATAACCAATCAATATATTTCTAACTCCCCCTTGGGAGCAAAATTTCCTTTATTAGAAATTCGTAATTAAAGATCTAAATCTTCCCAAAGGGAGTGTAATCTACTTAACATGATTATCTACGAAGGATTATCTATTTAGAAATCTATACCCTCTACCTGGGAGTGACATTCCATTAGAAATGTCCATTCAAATTGAAATGCCTACCCAGAGACTACTAACTCCCAGAAGGGAGAGAATGTTAATAATACATCCCTACAAAGGAAAAAAATTACTTCGTTTCAAAAATCCTCACTTATTTATGAAGGTGTTTCCTAATTAGATAGGATGATTCTTCAAAGGTCACACTAAATCTTTATTTTTCCCAAGCAAGATTATTTCCCCAATCAGTTGTTTTCTACCTAGAGAATAAAATTCTCCTGCTACTCAGAAAAATTGATAATTGTCTTCTTTCCTATATCAGAGCTCGAGGAATATCATCAAGAAAAGCTCCTAAGAGAATGAATCCCTCTATTATGGAATCTATGTGTGCGCCCAATTCAGTTTAAAAATAATGAAAGATAATTAGATTTTCTTATTCTATCTGGGTGTGTCTATTTGGATCTAAAGTAATTACAAGAAGTCTCCAAGGCTGATTACAATATATTAGATAAGTTTTCTTTATCAAATATCTTGAATCAATGTGCTGTAATTATTATTTTATAGTGATGCATGTTTTAGCATCAATTTCATTCTATATAGGAAATAACCTAACTTTGTATCCTCCACTCAGAGAGGAGATCGTCCCTAGTTAGGCTTCACCTGGCCTGATTTTGCCTTAGGTAGGAGTTGAGACTCCTGAGATTTCCTCTGTAATAAGAGAATTCATATTCAAGTCTTCATTGACTTGATCAGCAATAAAGCATATATCTCAACTTTTTAAAGGGATAAATCCTTATTTGTTATAATTTGCATAAATTGTTAAATCTCATATGGGCTACAAGGATAAACTTTCTTCCTTTGTATTTGTTAAATCATGTAACATGACATTTTTATTATTATATGTCCCAAATTTATTGAAAATAATATTACACATCATCTATTTACATATGTGTAAATTTTCTGTATAATTTTTCACATTGATAAATATGACATTTAAGTTTTGAGAATATGCACACTTTTCTTATGCTATTATCAATATATTCCTGAACAAGATTTTTCCCTAAGGAGGAAATCTCTATCATTGATATGGCAAATGATACAGCTAAGAGAATGTGAGGCTAATTACGAATTTTTCCACCTTGAAGAGGATATTTTATGAATTTAATTATTCAAGAAGAATCATCAAGTCAGTAGAAATCAACTTATTTTTCAGAGGAAATATCTATTACACCTATAGAGATTCTACCCCAAGGTAGATCATCCACACAGAATTCTTCATCACTCAGATTCCTAGTCTCTTTACATGGGTTATTCTATATAGAGAGCACCAGAATGGTTACTATATTGAATTTCAAAGATCATTGAATTATGTGCCAACAGGTTTAGTAGTGGTGAAATGATCCCAGCAAATTAGTTTCCCCTATGATAAAGACCATCACGAATTGACTTCTCAGAATATAATCTTTGATGAGGATAGAAAGAGCTCAGGTAAAATCAATTCATTTAGTTTAAAATCATTACAATTCTTCAAACTCTTTTTGAGGGTGACAAGGAGATATGAATATACTCTAGTTATCACCAAGTACTTATGGATTTTGGAGATAAAATTAAAATTTGGGTGACTGTTGAGAAATGGACATACAATTAGAGAATAATCTATCAATTACACAAAGTCTCCAAAAGTGAGATGAACTCAGTTACTCCAATATAAGCACTTGTGCGTGAATTCTCCCACAAAGGATGCCAAAACATACTTCTAAATTAGTCCTCTAGAAGTAAGCCACTCTCTATAAGTAAGAATCCATGCCATGAGGGTTTAAAAAACATAAATCCTCCCCAGGCACTAACCAACCTTCTCAAGAAGGCTCTCCCCAAGGAGAATCAATTAAAATTGAAAGTCAAAAGCTCTCCATAGGCTAGAGTCCCATGTCCCTATACACTTATGGTACAAAAATCCTCCCATCAAGGAATCAATCAATTAAAACATTCTCCACAAGTGGGAATGTCCATCCATATAAGAATTACTCCAATAAGGGAATCAGTTAGATATCCTCCCTAGAGAAGTCGTCCATATAGAAATTATTCCTATAAGGGAATCAGACAAACATCCTCATCCAGTGAGATTATCCATATAGAAATTTGATAGGAAAATTAGTCAACCACACTCTATGAAGAAGGCTGCTTTCACAAAAATCCTTCTTAAAACATCAATCGGGCACTTCAACTGCCTAGGAGGTTATCCTAAACATATGACTTCTTATTTATGGTCTCTATTCAAGCACAAAGAATAAAGGAATATATAGTGAGAGAAAGAATAACTATGACGAACTTCATCGTGGCTAAACTCTTACTAAAAAAGTTCCTTAAAGGACATATGTCCACTTTTGCCTTTAAGTCTAATGACATGTCTGATATATGCTCGAAGGTGATGAATTATAAACTCAATGTGGATCCTAATATACTGCCGGTATAGCAAAAAAAATGCTTTTCCCCACATAAACAGGAAGGTACTCACAAAAAAGTAGACAAACTCATAAAAGTTGGGTTCATCAAAGAGGTCACTTATCCCACCTTGCTACCCAACATTGTTCTAATCAGGAAGGGGAATGGCAAATGGAGATTATACATAGGTTTCACAGACCTAAATAAGACTTGCCTGAAGGATTGCTTTCCGTTACCATCTATTGATAAGTTGGTTGATGCAACTACCTGTTCAAGTTCCTCACATCAGTGGATGCCCTCTCTGTGTACTATTAAATCCTAATGAATCCAAAGGATGAAGAGAAAACAACCTTCATTATAGAAAAGGAAACTTAATGTTACAAGACGATGCCCTTTAGTTTGAAAAACGCTAGTGCTACCTACTAGTGGCTTATTAATAAAATCTTTAAAGATTAGCTAGGCAAGAATCTAGAAGCTTATATGGATAACACAATCATCAAAAGTAAAAGTTTTAAATAACATTTGCAGGATTTAAAGGAAGTTTTTAGGGTATTAGATCATTATAGAATGAAACTAAATATTGAGAAATGTTCTTTTTTTTTTATCACTAGGCGAAAGTTCCTATGTTTCATGGGTTTTCGCCTCAGATCAAGGAGTGAGCACGGTATTAGTAAAAGAGGAAAATCATATCCAGAGACTAGTTTATTATGTTAGCAAAGTGTTGAAGGGGGCTAAACTGAAGTACTATAGGATGGAGAAACTGGTTTATACCTAATGACAGCTGTAAGGAAGTTCCGAGTGTACTCTTACATAATCAGGGAGTAGTCCGGACTGACATCCCACTCAGTCAAACTCTTCAAAAAGACCTTCCATTGAGGGTAGAATGATGATATGGGCAACAGTGATAAAAGGGCTCCTCCTGGCTGAGGCTATAGGGGTTTCAAATTTAAAGGTCCATACTGATTCTCAATTAATAATAAATGATATCAATGAATTGCTCAAGGCCAAAGACAAAACAATGAATGCCTACTTTCAAAGGGTGAAAGAGATCTTGAATGGGTATGAATAAAAATAAGTTCCTGTCTGCATTGCCAGAATACCTAGAGAGGAGAATAGTCAGGCAAATCACCTTAGTAAAATGGCCATCACATAGATGGAATATTTACCTCAAAGAGTGAAAGCATAAAACATAAGCATGCCTAGCATAATGCAGCCCCATGATGTATTCTCTTATAAATCACAACCTTGTTGGATAGACCTGATTGTGAAGTACTTGAAGAAAGAGAAGTCCTTCTTGACAGAAATGAAGCTCTTAAACTCTCTCTTAGAGCAACTCGATTCATAATGATAGAAGGCAGGTTATACAGGAGAGGATTCCACATGCCCTTACAATGATGTTTGATGCTTAAAGAGGTAGATTATGTTATAAAAGAAATTCATGAAGGAGCTTGTGGCACCCACATAAGGGGACGAGCCCTGTCTAACTTGATAGTCAGGCAGGGATATTTCTGGCCCACTATTGCAAAGGATGTAACCAAATTTGTAAAGAAGAGTGATGCATGCCAACGATATGCTACCTTGGTCCATGATCCACCTAATCATTGATTACTTCAATAAGTGGGTGGAAGCTGAGGCACTCGCCACCATAACTCCTTAAAAGGCCATTAACTTCTTGTGGAAGGAAGTGATATATTGGTTTGATGCACCAAAGATTTAATATCCAACAACGGTAGATAGTTTTTAGCTCCATCTCACATCCTCAGACGAATGGTCAGGTAGAAGTATCCAATTAAGTTATGCTGCAGGGCCTATAAAAGATGCTAGAGAGTTGGGCTGAAGAACTACCCAGCATTCTATGATCATACAGGACCATACCCAGATCCTCTACTAGAGAAATTGTCATTCAAAGACTTTTACCTCCTATATGGGAGCAAAGATTTTCTTCATAGGAAATTCTCAGAACTTAATCTCCCCCCAGAAAGAGAAATTTCCTTCACAGGAAATTTTTATTCATATATCTCTAGCTCCTTTATGTGAGCAAGAGTTCCTCAATAGGAAATTTTCATTCAAAGATATCAAACTCTCCCAAGGGAGAACAATTCCCTCTATAGAAACTTCTCAATTGAAAATCTCTACCTCCCTAATGGTAGCAAAATCTCATCTACAAGAAGAATTTTCAGTCAGAAACCTCTACCTTCCCTATGGGAGCAAAGATTTCTTCATAAGAAATTTAATGAAAGATTTAAATCTCCCCTAAAATGAGTAGAATTGCTTCACATGCATATCAAATATCCAACTCACTCATGGGAACAACATTTTCTATACTAGAAATACCAACTCAAAAATCGCTAACTTTTCTAAAAAAGAAAGTAACCAATGTCTTAGAAATCTATATAGGGGATAAACTCTAAATCATAGAGGGACTAACTCTCCAAATTCTAAATTAGTCTTCCAGAAGCGAGAATCCATACTCATGAGGATTTAAGAATCATAAATTCTCCTTAGGCACCAACCAACCTCCTTTAGTAGGCACTCCCAATGGAGAATCAATTAAATTTTGAACTCAAAACCTCTTCATAAGTGAGAGTCCAATGTCCCCAAGACTTGTGGTGTAGACATCCTACTTGAGAAATCCCACTTAGGAAAGCCAATTACTTATATAAGAAGTCTATTCAGGAAGCACCGTCTAAGGAGGTCCTGGATTAGAGACTCCGTCTATGACTATTTGAGGGTATATGAATAAGAGCTCCATTGAGAAGTGAAGTTCCTACTTAGGAAACCTTCCTACCTGGAAGTCCTTTCTACTTGGGAAAACTTCCTACATGGGAAGACCTACCTACTAGAGAAGGGACCAACTTCACTCTGACGAGCATTAAACGCAGCCTCCATAAATCACTATAACACCTGATCCTCCCCTAACCTGCCAGGTCCTTTAACCAATCAGGGCTGTCCATTCCCACCTACCTCCTACCCACTAAAGCTATATCAAACACTACTTCCCAAAGTTAAGGTCCTCCTTCATCTAGCCTTCTTTCTTTTTTGTAAAGTTAATTTACTGATTAAGTTGAGCTAAGGCAAAAAAGCCACAAACCATTGGCTGAAAATGACTCCACAATTCACGTATGAATGTCCTGTAAGACATCCTAAACACTTCGCCTCTAAGAGGGCCCATGTGCTCTCTTATCTCGAGTGCCGCTACTCTTACATATTGCTATCTTAAATAAATAGTAAATAATTTATATATTGGAATTTGAATCAAAATAGAAATAGAAAGGTGATATATATACCAAAATTATTTTGGTAAGTGAAGAGTTACCAAAATTGTTTTAGTAAATGAAACCGTAATGAAGAAGTGTATAAATATGTCATTTTCTCTAGGGTTTTATATACTTTTCATTCTACCACAAAAATTCATTTTTCTCACCTTTTAAAAAATAAAGATGCAGAGTTCTTGAGAAGTGAGGCTTTCAAGAAAGAGTGCTAGCACACACACTCATTTTGGTTTAAGGCTATCCATGTGGATACTTGTAGAGGACGTAGCCATATTAGAGATATCTCAATCCGATCGAGAACACTATGAGATCGAGGTAGGTGTCACCGGAGTGAACCCCCTCTCATTCTTCTAGCAATTTTGCCCCTTTTGCGTCTGTGGTAAGGTTTTGGAAACCCTAAATAAATAATTTAACCGAATTACATGGATCCTATGAGGGGTTTTTTTATTAAAATTTTATTTTTCTACTGCGTGTGTTTAAATCACCAAACCCCAACACAACAATCCAATACCCTTTGGACTCGTCACTTTTTTTGGGTTTCTCATGCTAAACCCAATGTTGATCCCTTCATTGCCGGTCACTCTAAATCCTCTTCTTTTTCTTCTAAGGCAATATGGTATATCCACTGTTTCATTACCTACACCTTCCATGCTAGAGGGCTTAGCAATTAAGTCGTTTCCTTTGATGATTTATTTCTTCTTCATTGTATTTTTTACTCCATTGAAGTTGAATTGGGTAGATGGTTGCAATGGAGACTTTGGCTTGTAAGTGATAGTGTAAGTGGAAGTATTTTCATTAGGGGAATTGTGTCTAGAATTGCTCAACACTTTCGCCTCACATATGACACTCAAGACTCCTTACCCTACTCCTTTTTTTATGAAACTTTTCTTAAAAATTCAAAATAATTCAAGAAAATGGGAAACCAATTGATGTGGAAAGATGAGGAAGAAGAAGTTGAGAACTTGCCCAAGATCTTGAAGATATTGAGCAAATTGTCAATTTGGGACTTGAGGGAGTTGGCCTTGAGGGCGAACAAGAACCAACACAAGCTCCACCCCTTTCCATGCCTCAAAAGAAGAGAGCAAGAGGTCTTTCTACCTCTTAAAATGTGGAGGATGAACGCACTTGGGTTGGAAGTTTCTTTGATCGCTTGTCCATTATGGAATCAAATTTCAACACTCGGTTTGATCAAGTAAACACAAGGCTTGATCAATTTAACCGCCGCATGGACCATGTTGAACATGACCTCTACCAACTCTATGCTTATCATAATATTCAATGCTCTTGGCCTCCTCCTCCTCCTCACCATTCTCAAAGTCCTCCATTCATTGTTGCCCAAGAAGGAGACAATCAAGATGTGCAAGAGGGCCAAGATCCTAGTGCCCAGTCTTTTATGTTTTCTCTTTATTCTTAATGTTTGTTTTTTTATTTTATTTTGATCGTTTTACATTTTAATGATAGACTACATCTTTGTTTTTTTTTTTTTTTTGCTATTTTTTCTTTATTACTGAAATCTATTTTATATTATTGCTTTGTCTATCTTTTCCTTTTTGATCTTTGCCAAAGGGGAGAAGTTATTTGATTTGTGCATTGCATGGATTTTTTTAGTTGTTACAAATATTTAATTATTCTAGTTTGATTTGTGCATTGCATGCATTTTTTTAGTTGTTACAAGTTTTTAATTATTCTAGTTACAACTTTTTACTTGCTCTAGTTGTTACAATATTTGATTGTGCACCCCATATCTTTAAATGTTATATTAAGTACAAGGCTTGATCAACATTCAATTTTTAAATGCTATAACTAATCATTATAATTTGATCAACCTAATTGTGTACCTATCTTGCAAAATAATTTTAAAGATGCACACATTTAGGGGGAGCTACATCATACACATTTACATTACACATAACACATAATTCACTAATTGCAACACTAAAGGGTAGCTATACACTTGCACCATGATTATGCCTAAATCTTCATCAAATTAGTTTTCAAAGTTAAAAATGGAGAGATTGTTGACCTTATGCATGATCAACCTCTCTATTTTAACTTTAACAAACAATTTGATTTTATTAACATTGTTTGCTAAGTGTTGTAGATCAAAATACTATTTAAAAGAAGCTAAAATTGATCTTGAAAGATCCCTAAGTCTTGAACAAATTACCAGAGCCAAATGGAGAGCATTCCATATTGATTACAAGTCAATTCAAGCATTCAGACAAGACTCACGAGCAGTCCTCAAGATTGGGAGCCCAAGTCACGTGCTAAAGGGTCAAATGAGTTCAAGAGAAATCAAGTAGCTTGAACTGCTCATGATCCTCCTCACGGTTATGAGCAGATTGTGAGGAGTGATCCAGATTGTGAGTCAAAAATTCATCTCGTGACCAGGATGTCTTTCTCAAGCCCTCGCCATGCTGGACTACTCACGAGTGGTGCTCACGCTCGTGACCAACTCATGAGCACAGCAAAATCAATGATTGCTGAAGGAAACCCAAGACTTCGATGAGTTGGACTGCTCACGATCGTGAGCAGCTTGTGAGGCACAACACTGAAGTAACCAACGACTATTTCTGACATCCCTCCAGCCACAATAGTCACATTTTCATGGCTCACGATCGTGAGCACCTTCTCACTGTGAGCAGAACAATTCCTGTAAAAAGTAGACCGAGTATGAGTATTCTAAAGGACCTTTTGAAGGTATTCACGTTGAATAATGTGGGAAAGTTAAGGGATACTAAATAAAGGAAAATCATGCTGAACGAAAAAATGGATAATAAGTGTGTGGTCAGCTATCACTTTCTTACTTAAAAGCCTCTTGATGATGGGAACTTATTTTATTTATCTGCATTCTTTATAAGTCTTGCTTTGTGAATCCTTCATAAATTCATTTGGGAAGCTTGCTCTTCACTTGGTAATATAAACATTCTTGACCACAAGCAGTAGATCATGTTTTCGAGACACTGAAATTTGCATTAAATCAAGATTGTCATTATTAGGGTAGGCCAAACTCATTGATACATATAACTCTTGGTTTTGATGAATTAATAGCAAAAATTAGAAGAATCTCATCTACTCAATGAAAGCTGGTATTGATAAAATTTTATGACTGTAAATACAGTTCAAGATGCTTTTCAAGTTGAGCACATTTTGTCATTTCATTTTTGTTCTTTTAAGGATGTTCTGAAGTAAATAGATTCTATCACATCTGCTGGTTGACTGCATTTTTTACCCTGAGGCGACAACTAAGCTTGTAGCAGTTGGCTTTGGCGTATTGAAACCCAAGTATGTGAAAGACGTTCGACCTTCGACACATATAAACTCATGCGTTGTGGCTTCTTGTTGTGCATTGTTTTAGATATTCATTATGCGAGATTTATTGTCCAGGTGGCAAGGATGGAGTGCTGATGCTGTCATTGTAGGTAAAGCTATGGTGAAAGCGCTAGGTGAAGCAAAATCTCCTAAAGGCTGACGGAACTGGCAAATTTTACCAAATCCTGAAGTCAGCATTTATTTCAATTATATGTTATTAACTTGAAACTTGAGACTCATTTCAACAACGGCATGGAATGAAATATGTTTTTGTAAGTTAGCTCAATCTTGTAAGCTAAAACCCCGAGCACCCTAGGCACTGAAAACATTAGTGGATTTAGGGAAAATGGGTTAGTTTTTCTATCAGATATTGTTGTGCTACGTACACCAATCATTGATCTGTTGCTAGAATTTCATGAACCTGAGTGCGCATCGATTAGTCTACTAGAGGTCTATTGCAAGTGTTTTTCAAGGCTAGTCACAAACAACACAAGGTTATAAAATAATAGTAATACTAATACTGACAGTAGCATTAACAAAAGCAATAATATTAGCACCGTTTCATCCACTGGTTTTCTATCAGGTGAAATTGCCAATGTCCGAAAGTTAGAAGCATCCGCCGACTCTGAGATGCTAGAATTTAGAAAAGCATTCTTTGCATACATATTTGGTAGGTACAGTTGCCCACGTTCACGATTCACTCTTTTGGCCTCTGCTACTCCCGTTGGCATCTCTTTAATTAATGAAGGTGCAAAAGAAAACAGCTGGGAACTGAATGCTAACTCATAGGAAAATCAATAGGCAATTCACTGTAAGCTTTTGAAACTCCATATGAACATTCAACGGTTCATCTGCTATGCAGCTTCAAAAGCTTTCGGCCTGTCTCATATACAAGGAAATGTAAAAAAAAAAAAAAAAAAAAAAAAAAAAAGGAGTGAAAAAAAAGGAAGGGGTTCAAGAAAAAAAAAAAAGCAGAGTTTTCGATGATTATAGCATGATTTGCAACATCTCTTGCATTGTACAATGGCTTTTAGTTCATCAGGTAAAGTAGAACTTAAAAAATTGACTCTCCGAAAATCCCATTTACACAGGTGTAACTTTTTTTTTACTTGCTAAGCTGGAAAAATCTGTAGTTCCAAGGTTGATGATCCATTATCATAATTTGTTGGCTCACCTGGCTTGAATGGCCGCTCGCCCAAGACTCAAATCATCTTGATGGAGGACCTCCTCTCAAGCAACAGCTCTGCAACTTGTGCCGCATGTTCTTTGTGCTCCTGTATCAACTGAATGCACCAGTCTTGCTACTATAGGGCTTACTCATCTCAAAACTATCATTGCTTTGAGGGAAGGAAACAATACCAACTTTATCACTAAAACCATAAACTGCTACCCGGGCATAAGTCATCCTTCTTACTTTTTCCAGGTCATTTTCCGCTCCAGTTGAAATCTTCCCCAGCAAAGCCTAATTCAAAGGTAAAAACACACCAAAACTGATTTTCAAATTCATGGCCTTAGAGAATTACATTATTTGTGTTTCCAACACATCACATGTGCAAATCCAAATGATTAATTAGAGTTTGCATGTACCCTTCTTTCTGACATTTAGTTTACACTAATGATATGAATATACACATTGCACCACCAGCGTGTGGTGCACCAACAGACTCTGTGAGAGCAAGTTTCTTACTACACATCACAAGCTCTCGGCAAAAATCAATATCAGTAGCATATGGTAGATAAGCACACTGATTTAAGCTTCTGGAAAGCTGCTGCATATTTTATTAAAAAAAAATTACCTGTAAGGAAAAAGTTGTTCAAGACTAATGTTACAATCAAAACAAAATAGTAAACGAAGCCCTAAAAATAATATCAAAATCATTTCATTTACTTAGTTTGTTACTAAGGTGCTGCCCAAAAAATAGAAAAACATTCATTACATTAATAATTTCCATATTCCAAAGGTGAAAACAGACAATTGTTGCTTTTAAGCAACTACAACAACAGTGTTACACGACTGATAATTACTGTCAGTGAGTAAGAGCAAGAAGGCCATTTTTTTACCATCAATCAAGTTGCTGTATACATCATCCAGTCAACTGTCATAGTATCAAAAAGTCAACCCTTGTCTAGATAATTAAAACAGTTAAAAGAGTTTCTCCTCTGTGTACGCGATTCAGTACATCCAGGTACAAGAGCTCATGTTGATACCTCAAAATTTCTAACCTCCAAAGACCCCCTAATTCACCCATCCATGAAGACATAAAAAGAAAAAGAGAGGAAAGGACTTGAAGAGTCACCTGCTCAGCAGCTCAATCACCGAGCGTCATGCAAGTAATATCAAATAGTTGTTCTTTCTGCATCAAAAGATTTTCATTGGGAACATACTAAGCAAAGCCAAGAGCTCCAGTACCACGTGGAACAGTTGTTACCTTAAGCAAGGGTTCTGCATGTTCAAGGCACCAACCAGTAACAGCATGACCAGATTCGTTGTAAGCAACAGCTCGTTTTCAAGCTTGCTAATAACCTAAGCAGACCCCAAAAAAAAAAAAAAAGGATGATACTAATTCAAGTTTATATACCATGGAATAATATCAAAAGTAATAACTGGACAGGAAGAATATGCATACATCTACAGATGGTTAAACTCACAAGTCACAATAATCAATCTATAATTTTTAGTGTTATACACTAACAATAAGAAAAATACTTGAAGGAATTAATTTTTACTTTTACAGCCAGTAATAAATTAGCCACGCCCATGGACAGTGATAAGATACAAACAATAAACAAAGCAATGGTGATAAAAGTAAAATGCAGCACTAAGGAAGCAAGATACCTTATTCTTCTTTTCCAAGCCCCCAACTACCCTGTCTAATGCCGCCTCAAAGTGTTCCATTGTCACTTGAGCACTGTCATTACTTGCAGCAATAAAAGCAACCTCATTGCGAACATTTGCAATGTCAACTCTAGCAAATCCAAGTCTTTGAGAGTAATAAGAAGGATCATTATCAAGTTTTAGTTTTTCCAGATATATCTGGAACTGCTCACAACCATTGATGTCAGGCTTATCAATAGTTATTTGTCGTTCGAACTGACCAGGTCTCAATAGAGCTTTGTCCAAGATATCAGGCCTATTCATGCCAGCAAGTACAGCTACTCCTAATGTGGTGCCAATTCCATCCATCCCTACAAGCAACTGGTTAAAAGGGCTTTCGCACTCATCATTGCCACAAAAAAAGCCTGCACGACCCCTTGCTCGACCAATTGCATCTATTTCATCAGCGCTAGGTGCACATTGGTTTCTAACTCTAGATGGCCCAACTCCAACAAACATTTCCCTAAAATCTGACCCAGATATAGAAAGAAAGGGCGCACCAGATTCACCAGCAGTTGCCTTTGCAAGAAGTGTGTTCCCTGTGCAAGGAGGTCCCACAAGAAGAGCTCCTTTTGGAATTTTAGGCCCCAACTCCCCATATTTCTTTGGATTCTTAAGGAAATGCACAAATTCCATATTTTGTTGTTTTGTCTCATCACATCTGGCTATGTCTTTAAAGTATACCTGCATGGCCAAATAAAGCATTTACAAGGATTATCTTGCAATTCTAGCATAGTATCACATTTCAAAAGATATAACGTAAAGAAGGGCATGTAACGATAAAGTGTAATAATACAACCATGAAGGAATTTGTAATTCTAGTGGACATACATACATAACAGACATAAGAAAGTTGTGATTACAGCCAATTTGTTCTCATGATTTCTTCCCATAGGCTTATATATGTGTGTGGCTAACCTTGTCTTTAGCGTTCTTATCCATTTTCCTGAAATGTGCCTTTCCCATGTTAAATATTCCACAGCCTCCTCGTGAACCAGAACCACCAACACCAAGACCACTTGCTTGGTAATTATCCTGCAATCCACTTGCTTTGTCAGTACCATCATCTGATAAGGAAACCGATGGATTATCTGACTGACTATTCTGCCCGGCATTCCCAAGACTTGGACTCTTAGGATACTTGCTGTCAGAGATCCTCTTACTTTGTATTACATTGTCAGAAACAGAGCCTACAGCTTTGGATCCAGAACTTGATGATTCTGCAAAATTTGATATCTTGGGGACAGAATTGGATGAAGATTTCACTGAAATTTTATCAGACACTTTTATGGGCTCCTTGACATCAGAATTTGGTG
Organism: Mallotus japonicus; assembly: GCA_949634005.1. NCBI lineage: Eukaryota > Viridiplantae > Streptophyta > Magnoliopsida > Malpighiales > Euphorbiaceae > Mallotus > Mallotus japonicus. Next base: position 6,947 of record CATIWK010308951.1, on the reverse strand, counting down.
TTTCACCAAATTTTCCAGCTGCTTTAGTGTCAAGTTTTGGTGCTTCTTTGACCTCAGAATCAGACTCTGGGCTAAGTCCAGCCTTGATAGCAGGTGTAGATCGTGATACAGCCTTATTTTCTTGCTCTCCAGCTCCTTGTCCTTGGTGAGTTTGAGATTTTGCTTTATCATCTCTATTGATTCTGTAGGAGGGTTCAACAAGTAGCAAAGGTCGGTTAGATGCCACTCTACCATGGTTATAGATAGCATCCGCAAATGGAACATTTTCCAAATGAGAGTCGCTACATATTTTCTTCATTGTTTGGATAAGTGTAGCAAGTCGGGCCCAGTTATGGCTGATGATTCTAAAAAGATCCAACAGTATTGCTTCCTGTTTTATAAAACAACAATCAGTCCAAAATAAACTAAATCCTCAAACATGAGAAACATGTACATGCTTTCTTTTCATTCCACAATTCTCTAGAAGCCAAAATTAAACAATTAACAGTTAGCACTACAATAACATGTACAACATGCCACCAAAGCAAGTTATTTATGTTAGAGCACCAGTACATACATTTTTTGTAGGCATATTAGACTCGGTGAAGAACTTCTGAGCTTGTTGCATCACACTGCATAGAATAATTACCCAAGTTTAGTTGTCCTGAAAGAACTTCCAAGAAGCATTCTAACTTGGAGACAGCCATCCAGATTGAAGAGCCAAAACACTATAATTGTGCCATAAATCCCAAAAGAACAATAATAAATCTTGTATGAAACAGATCAGACCATGATATCAGTAGAATTCATTATGATGACAGCAAAGTGCAGCTAACAAATAAAATGTGAGACACCATCCATGCACAGCAAAGTCCTAAGGTCCACAGGCAACAAGTTCTGTCTACGACGCCAAAATTGATAAAGATTTAACCAAAAAAAAAAGTGAGACAGAAAAGAAGGTCACCTTGCTAAACAATAGGCAAAAGCCAGCACAGTTGACAATGACCTTACATTTAGAAGCATTTGTTTAACAATGAGGCCAGCTTCTGTAGACAGAATAAGATGATCCAGCACTCTGCAAGAAACTCAACTATGATCAGTACGTAACTTCTATAACCTGTACTTAAGACTGAATGCCTTCAAGTCCTTGCAAGGTAACAAGGTCATGAACTTTAACCTGCAGATGAGTATTGAACCAGTCCATAGCAGCAAAGGCTGAACACAAGAGGTCACAACACAATACGTGCCACTCTTTTTCCAACTATTACCATTCTTCTGCAGAATATTGTCAGGGAAAAGTAGTAATGTCACAATGTGCATTAGCCAAATAAAATCACATACACAATACAAGAATCTAAACACAAGGAAATTCCAGGTATATTAAGTAATTTCTGCTTAGTCACATGAGTGAACCAAGATTTGGTATAGCAAAGTAGCACCCTGTAACAAGATTTCATCTGCTTCTGGTTCTCTTTTGGAACTTGAAAACTATTCCCTTTTACTTCAACTATTATTTAACATGATCAATCCTCAGAAATTTGCAATCAACCACACTCATCATTTATACACCAACCTAATAATTATAATTTCCAATTTGGAAACTATCAAAAATGAAAATTCTAATTTTACTTTATCTCCTCATTGCCACACGCTAGAGCGCAATCAACATGTCAATAACCAATATGCAGTCAAAAGAATCAAAATCCAGTCAAAAAGAATCAAAATTCTGATTAATAAACTAAGTTTAAATAAGACTTTTTTTCAAAAAAAAAAAAAAAGCTAACCAATGAATTAAGTAGTACCTGTTGCAAGGGGGAACCCAAACATGGGAAATACTGAGAGGAAGAGGAAGTGGATGAACTGCTGGAAGACTGAGGACCAGATGGACCTGGGGGAGCATCTGGATTAGGGGGTGGTGGCCCTCCACTTAAGGGAGGAGGTGGAAATGGAGAGCCACTGGGGGGTGGAGATGGGGGAGGAGGTGGATGGCCATCAGGGGGAGGTGGAAGACCCCAATTTAAAAAATTGGGAGTAGGAGGCTCAGCCTCATTTTCATCGACTATTAAAAAAATGTGTACAATTCCGAAACCTAACATGCCCAATGATAATAGCCCAATGTCCATCAAACTAAACACAGAACTAGAGATACAGGACCCATATAACGTACAAATAACAAAACCCTGAAAAAACGCTATCGATCCATAATCCCTAGAAAACCTCAAAATGTGCATCGAACACAAAAGTATATGGGAAACATAAAATTGAACCCAAAACAGAATTCTTACATTTTTGAAGTACACACACAAAAAAGAAAATACACCCGAAGCAACTAGTGAGAGTACATACAATGAAACTCGAACTATATATCTATTTTCATCAAAAATAAGAGTTCTACCACCTCCTACATACAAATCAACATAAAACCCAATCAAAAATGAATATGTGAAAAAAATAGTACCAAACAAATAAGGAACAAACGGACTCATCGCATCATCTTTTTGTTCACCGAAAATATCAAACAACTGAATTAGTCGGAGAAAAAATATGGCTCCAATGCCCGACCAAACCCAATGTGCATGTCGGTTGACGTGCCACCTCATCCATCTTAGTGTTTCTAACATTTTTCCCTGCAAATAAACAGAGATGGTAATTGTGAGTTCAATTAACAATGAACTGATTGTTAATGGGCTAGCCTAAGATGTGGATTCGGTGTAAAGGAGCTTTGCTCTAATATTCAGGATGTTTTTCGCTAAGCATTCTAAAATATTTATAATTAAAGACTTTTGTAAACAAATAAGTAGGGGTGTCCAAACCGAGCCGAGCCTAGGCAGGCTCGAGCTCAGCTTGCATGAAAAAGGGTTGGCTCAAGCTCAGTAAATTTTTTAAACCGCAGCTCGAGCTTCTTCACATGTTACCCAGGCTCGGCTCAAGCTCGCTCGGTTTAGGCTCGTTTATTACTAAGCTTGAGCTCGTTTATAAAGCTCAAAAGGGAGCTCATGAAGAGCTTGTTAAAGAGCTCATGAAGAGCTCGTTAAAGAGCTCGCTGATGAGCTTGTTAACAGCTCAATTAATAAAAAAAACAAATTCAAACCCTGCAAAATAGTTAAAAATCTGCAAATACAACACACAACCACACACATTTAAAACAAGATGTCCATCCAAAATAGCTGGAAATCAGCAAATATTTCAAACATACAAATAAATTTAAAAAAAAAAAATCAAACAATAAGAGTTGTTGGAGCAATTGAGCTTGATTCAAGTTCAAAAATACAAAATATCCATCATTCCATCTGCAAGGAAAATTTGTAGAGTTTGTGCATCAAGTACGTCTGAAATCTCCTTCACAATATCCACAGACATCCACATTCTACACATTATATGAACCCATCAGCAAATTGCAATAACTTTTTCAAATAAATGAAAGTGTTGCTGCAAAGTGACAAACATAAATTCAAAATTATGTAGCCTTGTTATACCAGCTGCTAGGATAAGGTCACCAATGAGACACAAGCATAGCAATGAAGGAAGAAAGGTACAACAGAAAAAAGTAAATCAAAAATCAAACAAATGTAATTGCACAACAGAAAAAAAATTTCAGCTGAAATAATACTATCATGACTATAGAACAAGATGAAAGTTCTGGCTGTAGCGCAACACTAAACAAAGCATTTTATTCAGAATCTATTTAGCAAAAAAATTGCAGCACCAACATTCAAGTTCAGAGCAATAAAGTGAAAGCAATAAAAAACTAACCCAGCTGCAAATTAAATTGACGACTAAGCATAAATTAGTTATGAGAGGAAGCTTAGCACGTACATACATCAAGTGATAAGAACAAAGGTGCTCTATATGATCATGATCATCAGCGATTAACCCAGCTGACATCAGATACAACAGCAGCAGCAGTAGGAATAGGTACAGCAGCATGTACAACAACTTTATTTTGTTACAATCCCATGCATTACAAGAAAAAAAAAAAAAACTTATCACACAATTAATCAAATGCTCTAATTTGAAATGAAATACAGCAAAAAAATTATTGAATAGTATCAGTCAATTATTGAATCATATCAGTCAAGCAAAAAGAAAGTAAAATTATTGAATCATATCAGTCAAGGGGAAAAAAAGCATATCAGCCAATTATTGAATCATATACAAAAAAAAAAAAAAAAAAAGAGCGCACCTGAAATAGGAGACGAATGAAATTTATGGGTAATGGTAATGGAACTGATGCAGATTGGTGCTTAAGAGTTGTTTGATGGAACTGCTGCTTGATTTCGATGAAATGATCATCTGCTGTGCTTTCAAAAACCTGAAAAAAAATTCACTTGTGAGTTAACAACTTCTCCAAAAAATCCTTGAGATGTGATAAATTGACACATGCAATGTAGTGAACTAGCTATAAGTTTACCTTTAGTTGTGTACAATGCGGGCGATTAGATGTCACTCTGGCGAACAAGAGGAAGAAGAATGATGCAGCTAAAATAGTGAATCAGTTTGGAATCCGAAAACAGCAGAGAAAAAGGAAGAATCAATCAGAAAAAGAAAGAGATGAGAAGCCAGAGAATAGAGAAGAAGGAGAATTCAATATTCTTATCATTAATCACCTGCTTACAAATGAGAACGTAGTGACCTAATATAGTAGTCACCTTGACTGTACAGCTCATTCATAATGACCTATAGATTAGCACACTCCTCTCATGCTGCCAATATTCAGTAACAGAAAAGAAAAAGACAAAAATGATGACAGCTACTTACACAAGCAAAATGACCTCTAAACCAAACGACTACTAATGGTGTCAAACGACACTGCTGCTTATTTACCACGCATCAAAGAAGATGTCTGCTGAACAAGAGGAAGAAGATGATGATGGCGGTGCTACTGACAATTAGATAAGGGCGAAAGAGGTTTAGAATGGAGTGGCAGCTGGTAGGGTAGTGAGTGACTCTAGAGAAATCGAGAAATGAAAATGAAGAGAATGAACAATTAGGCTAAATGAGTTATTAGGGTTTAACATCAGATCTTCGAAATTATGATATATATTTTTTTTTAATCGGATGTCGCTTGGTACCTTCACGACTGTTAGTTTATTAGCGGGAGAGGGGGATATTTGATAAAACTAATTCTGTGATCTCTTTTTTTATTTTTAAGTACTATATATGTTTTATAATTTTTATATTTTAGTATTTTTTTTAACTAATATCGTTATTGTATTTCAAAAAAAAAATTAATATCATTATTATTTTATAAAAAAAAATTAATATAATATTAAATTTTAATGATAAATTTATTTTATATATAATTTACGATCAATCTAACTAATTAATTATTTTTAAAAATATTGTAAATTTATTTTAAAAATCATTTATTTTTATTTATAATTAAATTAAAAATACATCTAAATTTAATTTTTTGTGAGTTTATTGTAGTTAGATGAATAATATATTACTCATTATATGATTTTAGTATTGAATATGTATATTATTTTTACATTAATGTATAAAATTTAAGCAATATTTGTTAGTAATGTATCAAAGTTTAAAAAAATATGAAACACAGGGTACTTAAAAACTAAAAAAATCACAGGACTATTTTTATCAAAAGGAAAAATCACATAGACCAAAATTGTACTTATCCCTTTTAAAAAAAAAAAGCCAAACGCTCAAACTGAAATCCAACATTTTACTCTAATTGCTGATTAGAAAGTGACCTTTATTGAGTACAATTAATTCCTATAACTTTTTTTATTACAATTAAGTCTTGTAGATTAATAAAAAATTAATTTTAAGGTTTACTAACAAACAAAATGGATAATTTTTTTAATATATATATGTATAACATAATTATAAAGTTTTTAAAGTTTTTAAACCTATAAAATGTATTTTTTAATTTTTACTTGAACTTAAAGACTTTATAATTAAGTGACATATATTTCAAATAAATAACCACTTTTATTCATTAATATAAATATCAAATTGATAATCAACTCAAAAATTTAATTTTAATGGTTGAAAAAAAAGTTCTTAAATTTCATTAATTAGTTTAAATTTTTAAACCTACACAATAATTAATAAATAAAATTTTTTTATTGAATTGTTAAAATTAAATTTTAGATCAATTATCAACTTGTTATTTATATTAATGAATAAAATTGGTCATTCATTTGAAATATATTACTTAATTGTAAAGTTTTTAAAATTCAAGAAAAAATTAAAAAATATATTTTATAGGTTTAAAAACTTTTAAAACTTTATAATTATGTTATATATATATTTTAAAAAATTATCAATTTTGTTTGTTATTAACCTTTAAAATTAATTTTTTTATTAATTTATAGAACTTAATTGTACTCAGTAAATATGAAAAAATTTTATAAAGGTGAAGTTTCAATTTGGTTCAAAAAACTTTTGAGGGCCTAATATACAATTAGGGTAAAACGTTAGATTCCAATTTAAGCATTTGGCCAAAAAAATTATGTAGTTTTTGGGTTATTACTGAATTCCTTTTAATATTAAATTATATTTATTGATAATAATAGGAATAAAGTTTGATTGGCCCTTATATTTTTTGGAAAGGTTCAAATTGCCCTTTTTGACCTTTTTCATCAATTTACCTCATGAACTTTGCAATAAAGGTCAAATTTGAATAACCTGAATTTTTATAAAATAAATTATGAATTTAAATTATGAGATTTGCAGTGTTAATAATTATTTTTAATTTATATTATTTATATTATTTTATTTGTGATATTTGCTTATTGGTAAATTTAATTTAATTTTAGTGTATTATTTATTTTATTATCATTATTTGGTTTTATTATAAAATTTAAATTAAGGCTTAATGTTATTGTTAAATTGAAATTAAAAGATCAATTTTATTGCAGTATGCTATTATTATTATTTGTTAAATTTTAGTAAATTATATATATATATATATATATATATATATATATATATATATATATATA
>CATIWK010308881.1:0-11856 GCA_949634005.1 Mallotus japonicus | reverse complement strand
TGTTTGGTTGAAGGAGAGATTGCAGGTGCTGGATTGGATGTGTTTGAGAATGAGCCTAGTATTCCTCAAGAGTTTGTCTCGATGGATAATGTTGTGCTGTCACCACATTGTGCTGTGTTTACACCAGAATCTCTGAAGGATCTAAGCCAACTGGTGGTCGGAAATCTGGAAGCTTTCTTTGCCAAAAAACCATTACTTTCTGAATACTTGGATGATTGAATGCTGAAGCTTGATAGATTCACAGGTCAGTTTCTTAAATTAGTTTTTTCTGTTGGATTTTGGATTCAAGTCGCCTATAAAGGGTTAATTCAACCCAAATTAAATTAAAAAAAAGTGCAACGAGCAAAAGATAATTGCTTGCCTCGAAGAAAAAACTGTTATCTGCTGTTATTTCTAGAAAAAAAAAAAAATTAAGAGTATGAAAACATAAAAATATACACAAAACATAGAAAAGAAATAAAATCTCTGTATTCCTCTTCTCAATTAGACAAACAAAAAGTGATAAATAACATTGTGAAAAATAGTGTTTTTCCTTTTTGGTGTGATTAACATTAAAAGCCTAGTGTTGTGTATTATTTTACTTATGAAATCATCAAGAGGTAAGTGATTTACGTTACATTATTTATTAATGCTCCATTGGCAAAGAAACACATTTTTTTCTTGCAAATATGACTTGCTCAGCTAATAATTGCCTCATTTTTTTTTTCTTTTAGATTATTTCATGTGGAAATTAGAAATTACTCAAGCAATCAATGTTAATGAAGTTTTTGACTCCTCTTTAGTATATCCACATGTACAGGTAACCTTTTCTGCCATTACAATGTGCTTATGAACATACCAAGTTTCTTGGCAGTTTGATGTGTACGCTGAATATTAATTATGCCTTTGATTAGTAATTGCCACGTGACTTTTGTGCATGTATGATATGTAAAAATGACTTGATGAAGATGAAGAAAAACTGTTGTCTAGTCACTGCTGGGTTTGCAACAGTTATGAAAATGAATTGCAAAGGGCAGTCTCCATATGTTAGAATCACCATTGAATAACAATTTGATTGTTGTAGCTAGCTGGGATTTGAATGTACTTGCTCTGCCTTCGGGTGGCTGTATTTTGTTTCAGTAGTTTCCCTGATCTGCTGACAAAATAAATCCTGTTTTCTTTTAGTTTTGCGCTCTCAGACTCCTTGGTCCTCGAACTGGATCAATCAAGGAAGATCACAGTGACCGTGCCGATCCTATGATAATTAACTAATATTCCTCATCAGATCATTCCAACCTTGTGTATATAAAATACTATAATGTTGTTGTGGCTTGCTTGTGATTGACACCTAAGCTAGCAAGCTGAAATTAAAGAATCCCAATAACCTGATTCTTTTTCTTCAACATTTGTCTTTTGTGTGAACCTGTCATACGGGTTTTAGAAGCATTCTTTTAAAAAACACCTGTACTGACTCCTGTTTTGGAAGATTGAGCTGCTTCCTCATGTAGTCAAGCTAAGTAAAATTTATTTGATACCTCTTTGAGTGGACAAGGAGAATTGGGAATGATCGTCATTTGATATGCATAGATGATCCTTTGAGAGTTGAGACATCTCATGGTCTGGGTAGAGTAGTTGACAAGTATAGCATAAAAATTCTTAGGGAGGAATTTTGAACGTGCAGCAAACATCATGCAGTATGATCCATATCCTTGCGCTATGCTTTTTGAACCTTATGTTACTAGTTGAATTATATCTACTTGATAGGCATTTAGATGTAATCATGGTAAAGTTAAAACGAGCTTGTGAAGACATCTCTATCATCTCATGTCCTCATTTTTTTGTTAATATGCTGTGCTCATATTATGTATCTAGGCTAGTGGATTTAGTTATATCTTGCAATTTCTGAAAATTTTTTACGTAGTAATTTTAGTTTTTAAGGTGTTGAAAGCCTACTAAAGCTCGTGCTCAAATGAGCTAATCACTTCTGATTATCCTTGAGAATTTTGTTTGTTTGTATCTGAACTTAGTTCAAAGTCTACTGGTTTTAAGAAGGGAAAAGAAAGTGGTTGCAAAATTTTTTTGCCTAACCTTGATCTCCTTGTAATGTTTTGCCTAGTATACTGTCTGTTGGTTTAATGGTGTGTCCTCCTTTGAACTGATGGATTCGTACGGTTGTTTTTTCTTGGAGAAAATTACACAAATGTACCTATTTTGAGCTTTAGTTTTCATAAAAAAAAAACCATGTTTTATTGTTTATTACACGTGTCCTTTTTATTTTCATGCGTGCCCAATTTTTGTTTTCATTGCTACCTCTTCTCGCTTTTGTTTTTCTTCTCCGATTCTTATTCTTCATTTTCATTGCTGCTCCTCTTTTCCAGTTTCTGATTCTAAACTCCTCATCATTCTTCTTTTCAAAATCTCATTTTGAAGTTACAGTTGAGAGATTAAAATATAAACTACTCATTATCTTTTTTTTTTTTTTTTGGAAGAAAAGACTTACTGTACATGTACACTTGACTAGGCAATTGCTGACTAGCCAAGGCCCATGTACATGCTTATACACCACACACACACACCACTATTTTTTGATGTGGGATCGAAGAGGACCAGCCCCAGCGCTTTAGCCAAAGTTTACCAACATCGCCACAATCTTGACACATGTTTGTTTTTTTTTTGGAATAGAAGATTTACTGTACATGCACACTTGACTAGGCAATTGCTGACTAGCCAAGGCCCATGTACATGCTTATACACCACACACACACACCACTATTGACCGTTTTTTTTCAAATCCAAAATTCGTTTTTTGAGGTTCAGTTTTTGACGGTTTTAAAATGGTAGAGACGTGTTCTTCAAAATCTTCTGATATTGATGTTGAAAAATCGAAGAAATCAGTAAGATTTGAGAGTGATGTTTTGAAGGGAAAATGTTCTGAAGTTGAAATGGCAAAGAAAAGGTTTCTAGTGGTTTGAAAAAAGGAAAAAAAAAAAAAAAGATGTTGATTCTGTTTCTTCGAAATCCACTTCTAAAGGTAAAAGACGTTTGGATGAGGCTGGTGGTGGTGATTATAGTTTCAAGAAGAAAACGAAAATAACAATCGAGGAGCCAGTTGAATCTGAAAAAGTTGTTATGAAGGTATATTGTCATTTTTTATTTTTTTTTTGAATATTATATATTATTTGAATTTTATTCTTGTTGTTTATTGTATTTATATATATATATATATATATATATATATATATATATATATATATATTGTAGGATTGGCATCATTTCATTCTACCTACTGATTACTTTATTGCAAAAATTGGTTGTTCGTTGAGTTATGTGATTGTGAATATTAAAAAGGTTTTGAGTGAAGAACAATTGTTTTGGGGTATTTCTTGACATGCCAAAGTTTGAAGTTTAATGTCAATTAATTCATTCTTTGTTTTTATGTGAATTAAAGCAGCCAAATATTAGAGAATTATGGTTTGATGTTTGTGGTGTTAAGTTGAAATTTGGTTTAGAGGAGTTTGCTCTCATTTCAGGCTTGAACTGTGTTACTGATTTTAGGAATATAGGTGTGTATTTGAAGGAAAATTATCTTGTTTATAAATATTTTGGTGGTCTTAGTAAGATCAACAAACAATCTGTTCAGGAGTGCTTTTTTGCAAAGGGGTGGGAGAATGATGAAGACTGCTTAAAATTTGTTGTTCTGTATTTTCTGGAGTTGTTTTTGTTTTCGTCTTCACTAGATAAGATTGTTCTTAGGCAGACTTTGAATGTTGTTGCTAGTAGTTCTTTTGAGACCTATGCTTGGGGTAAAGATGTTTTTTATGTGACTTTGGGTTAATTGAAGGGAAGGTTTGTTGGAGAGAGCAAAAAATTGCATAATTTTTATGGGCTAAATGGGAAGGTTTTATGAGCTAAATGGGTATGTATTTCAACACTTGTAAAACCACACTTGAAATGCATTTGAAAACCCATTTAGCCTATAAAAGAATCCATTATGCGACTTCTTGCCCTTTCCAACAAACCTTCCCTTCAATGAATTCAAAGTCACATAAAAAACATCTTTACCCTAAGCATAGGTCTCAAAAGAACCACTAGCAACAACATCCAAAGTCTGCCTAGGAGAACAACAATTTTTAAGCAGTCTTCATCATTCTCCCACCTCTTTGCCAAAAAGCACTCCTGAACATATTGTTTGTTGATCTTATTAAGACCACCAAAATATTTATCAACAACATAATTTTCCTTCAAATACACACCTATATTCCTAAAATCAGTAACACAGTTCAAACCTGAAATGAGGGCAAACTCCTTTAAACCAAATTTCAACTTAACACCACAAACATCAAACCATGATTCTCTAATATTCGGCTGCTTTAATTCACGTAAAAGAATGAATTAATTGAAATTTAACTTCAAATTTTGGCATGTCAAGAAATATCCCAAAACATCTGTTCTTCAATCAAAACCTTTTTAATATTCACAATCACATTATAACTCAACAAACAACCAATTTTTGCAGTAAAATAATCAGTAGGAAGAATGAAAGGATGTCAATCCTACGATATATATATATATTAAAACAATAAACAGTAAGAATAATATTTATATAATATTCAAAAATTTTTTTAAAAATAACAATATACCTTTAGAGCAACTTTTTCATATTCAACTGGTTCCTTGATTGTTATTTTCGTTTTTTCTTCAAATGATCATCGCCACCACCAGCCTCATCCAAACGTTTTTTTACCTTTAGAAGTGGATTTCCAAGAAATAGAATCATCTTTTTTTTTTTCCCCTTTTTTCAAACCATTAGAAACCCTTTTCTTCGCCATTTCAACTTCAGAACCTTTTCCTTTCAGAACATCACTCTCAAATCTCACTGATTTCTTCGATGTTATCAATATCAGGGGATTTTGAAGTACGTTTCTCTTTAAAACTGTCAAAAACTAAACCTCAAAGAACGAATTTTGGATTCGAAAAAAAAAAAACCGTCAATAAGATAATGGGCAGTTTATATTTCAGTCTATCAACTGTAACTGCAAAATGAGATTTTGAAAAGAAGAATGTCGAGGAGTTTAGAATCAGAAACTGGAAAAGAGGAGTAGAAATGGAGAAGAAAAACAAAAGCAAGAAGAGGTAGTGGTGAAAAAAAATTGGGCACGCGTGTAATAAACAATAAAATATGGGCTTTTTGATGAAAACTAAAGCCCAAAATAGGTACATTTGTGTAATTTTCTTAGAGCAAAGGTTCATTTCTTGGGCTCCAATCTATCTCTGTTGGTCATATAGGAGGTAGTTGGTGACGGTGTGGTGGACCATTTTTAATAATTAGCCATCCTGATAATGATTTATAATTACTATAATAATTATGAATGAATAAAAGACTATGGTTTGCCCGTGATTAAATTCTGAAAAAAAAAAAAGGTATTGGTCCTTGGCACGCATCAACTTGGTACTTCATTTTTAAAAAAAATTTACCTCAATATATTTTTTCTAAAAAATTCATCTCAACAATTGCTGCAAACTAGTAAAATGACATTAAAAATAAGTAATTGTAATTAATTATATAAAAATTAATAGACTTTATGTATTGTATTGTTACTTCTTGTTTGGTAGTTGTGATATTTTTAATTTTTTAAAAGTTAAAAGTGGATGGAAGAAGGGAGAGATCTACACTTGTACAAATATTATAGTATCACAAATAATTTAAAATCCAAAAAAATTATCAAAAAGTGCGTTAACTCTTAATTCTTTCAAAACTAACTTTTATAAATAAAATCCTTTCAATTATAAATCTTTTCATTCTTCCGCCTTTTTTTTATCGTCTTTGTCTCCATCAGCCATTTTTTCATGTCTTCTTCTTCTTCAAATGCTCATCCTATTCCTTTTTTCTATTATTTTCTTCAAATGATTAATATTTGTTTCCTTTTTGTGGCAAAGCTTACAGTTCTCAAGAAAGATGACGAATATAATAAAGATGGATAGTTAATAGTGTAACAAAAGTTAAATCATCTACTATTTCTATTTCCAGTATTATTAAAGAGGATGGAAGCTTGATCCTATTCATCAATAAGGAATAATAGATGATGATTAGTGTTTTTTTTTTAAACTTAATTTTGCCCTTTTTGTGCTTATAAATGGTGAAAAAAATTGAAGAAGATGACTCAACGCGAAATTTATAGTGTGGCCCTTGTTCTAGGGGTCACCGGAATGGTCGACAACAATTTAGTTGAAATCCTCTCCTTATTAGACGGTTTATCAAATGATTGAGTGAAATATAAAGATCATCAATAAAAAAAAAATTACCATTTGAGTGAAATTTTATTTACATATAATAAAATGTTGTTATTTATCTTATTTATTCATAACTAAACAAAATTAATACGATTTCAAAAGTTATACATAATAATCTGACTATAACAAATAAAAAACAACAAACAACAACAAAAAAACAACAATTGAAAACAATAAAAAATAATAAAAAAAACCAAAAAGAAAAAAAAAATTCTTATTTTTATTATTAATTAATACTAATAAAAGCGAAGGTTTTATAGAATAGAAAATAATTAGGTTAGTTTTAAATAGTTAATTCAAAATTTTCAAAAATTTTATAAGATTGTAAGCTAATTAAAATAAAAATTAAATTATTTAGAATATAAAAAAATACATACAGTCAACTTAAATTAAGAGTAGTCCAAAAAAGAACAAATAGATTTGCAGGGTAAATTGTGCCAATAGTCACCAAACTTTACTTGTAATTTCAATTTGGTTATAAAACTTTAATTTATGACATTTTGGTCATCAAACTTTAGTTTTTGTTTCAAATGTAGTCACTTTTAAAAATTTTAATCCTTAACGTTATATAATATTATCATTTTAGTCCAAAAGATTATTTTCTTGCAAATAAGTCAATAGGTTCTAAAAGATAAAAAATAAAGCAAAAAATATATTTTTGTTTTCTCTATGCCTTCCATTGTAAACAGTCTTATTCATTATTTGTGTTTATTTGACTGGTTTTTTTTTTTTTTTTTGGAAAGTTTTATTTGACTGGTTTAATACTAAGAGTTTGAGAGTTTTAAGACAAGAATTATTCGTCGCAAGACAAGAAGTGATTAATATTCACCAAGAATATCATAATCAATAGACTGTGACTTTGTTAGATAAATGAGAAATCGAACAGAGAGTTCCGATTCCAATAATCCATCAGGATCACAATAATTGAGCACTTTTTAAAAAAAATTTAATACGAACTGTACAATAAATTAAAATTTAATAAGTTTTTTTTGTGTGAAACATAGTATTTTTAGAATTTTTTTTGAACACGGAGAAAGAAGATAAGAATTAAATGGACTATTATCACTAGAATATTTAATATTTATCATCGTATTTTATAAAAAATTAAATATTTATAATTTGTCATAAGTTTAGTTTATAATTTGAATTTTAAATGACTGTTTAAAAAAAAATTATTGTACAGTTCATATTAAATTTTTTAAAAAAATGTTCAATTGTTGTAATCTTGATGGATTATTGTAATCCGAACTCTCTGTTCGATTTTCCATTTATCTAACAAAGTCACAATATATTGATTATGATATTCTTGGTGAATATTAACCGCTTCCTGTCCAGCGACGAATAATTCTTGTCTTAAAACTCTCAAACTGTTAGTATTAAACCAGTCAAATAAACACAAATAAAGAACAAGACTGTTTACAATGGAAGGCATAGAGAAAACAAAAATATATATTTTTACTTTATTTTTTATCTTTAGAACCTATGGACTTATTTGCAAGGAAATAATCTTTTAGATTGAAATGGTAATATTATATAACTATAAGGATTAAAATTTTTAAAAGTGACTACGTTTGAAATAAAAACTAAAGTTTGATGATCAAAAAGTCATAAATTAAAGTTTTATAACCAATTTGAAATTACAAATAAAGTTTGGTGACTATTCAAACAATTTACCCTGTATTTGCAAGTGCAGAGAAAGTTAGATGAAAAATGGCGAAAAAGGCCAAAAATGAAAAAAAAAAGCGAAAATCTAGAACTGAAAAAATAAAAGTTTCAAATTGAAAAAAAAAAAAGGTGGAGCCATGCTAAGGAATTGGTCAAATAGGCCATCGATGAATTTTCCTCAACACTAAAAGCTAAAGATCCATTTTAGTCCACAAACAAAAACAAGGTCCTGAGTTCATTAAGTGCCAAAATTGGGATGAGCTAATTTGAGCTTTTGTCCTTAAATCTTTCTAGTTTTTTTACAATATAAATATTTGTATTTAGGCAAAATACAAAAAAATCCTTGAAATATGTCGGGTTGAATACTTAACATCCTAATGTAAAACTTGACATTTTGAGGCCCATGAGGTTTCAAAACTGGCCTATATCTCCCTATCTCTAACAGACTCGTAAACAGACGTTAAAGTCTGTATATTGTACCATTGAAATTGTTTTTTCCCGTTCCAAAAAGCTATCATCAAAACTCTAAGAAATTGAAGAAAATAATCACCTCAAACCAAGAACTGCGCCACTTTGAGAGACTGCGAAAACTGTGGCAAAGCACGAAGACTTTTGCAGTAATTCAAGTGAACCAGGTAAAGTCCAGAAAGCTTTTCAAAGCCGCTTGGCAGACTCACCAGTGATTTACAATTGTCAAGCATCAGTTTTGGAAGGGACTTGAGATGTTCAACAGTTGAGGGTAGCTCTTTAATAGCTGTTCTTTTCAAATAAAGTTTGGTGAGTACTTCCATAGGCTCTATGATTTCTGGCAAATGTTCGAATTTTGAGCAACCAAATGTTCCAAATGCTACTTGGGAGGCTCAGCAGCTTTTTGTTGTCTTTGATCTTCAATGCAACTAGTCCAGTATAAAACTGGATACATGGAGGAACCACTTCTATAGCAGTCTCAGCCAAATATAAGTTTTTTGTATTAGCTGAAATCTCAGGAAACTTTGTGATATTGCGGCAACCAGTGAGAACAAGTAATTTTAAAACTGTCTGATTGAAGCAACTCGGTTATTACAGTCCATCTCAAATCTAATTCATTCAAATTTCCAAAAACTTCAGGGCAACTTTTAACATTTGAGCAACCTCCTGAATTCTTTCTGTTAACAAATCCATCACCTCCTCCAACGGAATACCACTTTCTTCGGAATTTGGGTGTCTCTAATGCTAAAATCTTTTGCTCATCTTCTTCTTCTCTTCCGCTCCTCTCACCCTCTGAACCAGATTCTTATCTCTCAGAGGACTAAGCCGAAGGAAGCTCAAGGAATCGCTAGCTCACAAGCTCTTTCAACTGCAGCAGGTTCTCACATCTTTTGCTTCTGGGCGTCCTACCTCATTAGTTGTTGATAGTGGTGAAGGATCAACTACAGTTGCTCCGGTACATGATGGTTATGTCCTTTTAAACTCAAGAACCCATTTTTTTTTATGAACAATATATATATTGAAAAAAAAAACTCATTTGAATAACTTATGGGTTGGTTTGCAAGTTCATGGTGTTGTTGTGAAAGTTGGCTTCATTTGAATTTATATGTTGGGAATGGATTAGTTGTTATGTATGGGAAATGCAAGTGTTTGAAGGAGGCTCGACAAGTGTTTGATGAAATGCCCGATAGATATATAGTTTCTTGGAATTCAATGGTTGCTGGGTATGCACATAATCAATGGTTTAATGATGCATAATGTTTTGTATGTTAAGGAAATGTTTATGAAGTTGACAAAAAAGAGTTTGTTTTGATTTTCTTGGTTTGAGGTGATTATTTTCTTCAATTTCTTGAGTTTTGATGATAGCTTTTTGGAACAGGAAAAAAAAATTTCAGTGGCACAATATACATACTTTAACGTCTGTTTACATGTCTGTTGGAGATAGGGGGATACGGGCCAGTTTTGAAACCTTATGGGTCTCGAAATGCCAAGTTTTACATTATGGTGTTAAGTGCTTAACCCGAAATAGTTCAAGGGTTTTTTTGTATCTTTTATCTTGTGTTTATACAAATAAAATCAAAACGGTTAGATTACTATTAATTTAATTATAACTATTAATATGTTTTACAAGTATTGGTATTAAAAAAAATTAATGATTAAGAATATATTCAACCGTTATATAATTTAATAAAAATATATTCAATTGTTCTAATTGCGTTTGTATAAATACAAACATTTGTATTATAGTAGGGGCTAAATTTTTAACCTTATAATATAAGAGTCCTTCTACAGTACACATGTTTGTATATGTACAAATAAAAATAAAAACCATTGGATTAACTTTTATTAATTACAGCCATTCATTTATAAACCAGTTACGGTACAATTATTTAGTTTAAATTTATTAATGCTTCCGACTTTTTCCATCGTAACTTTTTTTTTTGACCCAAAATTTGTTTTGTACGTTTTTCGCTTCATGATCTTAAATTTGTACCTTTCCTTTTTTATTTTATTTCTTCCTTTCACTCGATGCTTTTCACTTTAGATTTGGCATGAGAACCTCTGAATTAGCAGTGAGAGTGTGTGCCTGTGTACATATGTGTGCGGTAACACAGAGAGGTTAGCAACAGATTACATCATAATGTTTTTTTTTGTGAATAAACATCATAATGTTCTTAAAAAAAAAATAGTATTGCTGGCTGTTTCAACATTTTTTTCTCCACCTACTCCTATGATCATTTTCCACACCATCACCTCTGACCCTCTTTCCGCCCACCACTGTTGCCGCTGTAACCACAGCCTCACCATTACTGCCCAGAGAATCAAATTTAATTAGCAGTCACATTGAGCTTTAACTTTTCTAATCTTATCAACCAAATCAGGTGCTAATCTTATAATTATTGCAAAAGCAGACGGGTTCTCTTTAAATGCTATTACTGTTGACGTATAATTAAAAAGACCAAAGCCCTATTCTTCGGATTGGAACCCCCATCGCGTCCTCCTCTACCGCCACCTAGGAAGAGACGGGAGTTGTTACTAAGCATGTTGTGAGTATGGGACGGAGGGAACAACGAGAGACGCCCTCCTCTACCTCCACCACCGCCCGCCACGGCCACTGAGCTTCGAGGAGCCTGACTCTTCTCTAGGTTTGCACTTTTTAAACTAACATTGTTTACTCCGTAATATACTATATCTGTGATTGTCATTTTAGTGCATCCAAATGATTATTTGTTTACCTTTGATCAGGTATTGGGTCCAAACATGCTCAAACAGTTATGTCCTATAGCAATACGCCATCTAAAAGATGGAATGAACTTTCTTACATCACATGATAATTCCAATTGATATACATTTATGTTTCCACTCAAGTCTAAGAATTTGGGGGCTTCTATGGAACTTATTCAACATAAATTCTCTGATAACAAGCATAAAGGTCACTTCTATGTCAGAACTATCTTTGAAATATTCATGGATTAATTCTTCCAAAAATCCATGTTTTTTCAATCCTTTATGTTTGTTTCTTGAATTGTAATAGTCAAAGACAATTATACAGATTTTTCAACAAGATGGTAATGAATTAGAAAAGAACTTAAGTGCCCATATTTATACAGCCTGAGCAGACGAAGATGACGTTAATAGCATCGCATATATTGTGGTTAGAGCGGGCACTAGCAAAGGGAAATATCAAGATGGAAGGAGTGCATGATGGTGTGGCAGTGGTTAGAGCGACGATGATGGTGGGATGAGAAGAGGGTCAAGGACAACACTATTTTTTTTTTTTGAACAAAGGACAATAGTATTGAAGTGATCGAAGGAGTGGGAGAGGAAGTTAAAAAAAGGCATGGAACATTGTGTGTTTTTTTTTTTAAACGTTATTAACCAAGTTATTGTTACCTGTAGCAAGAATCATGTGTTCTCTCTATTTGTATAGATACAATAGTTGTACTATAGCAA
>CATIWK010308802.1:0-14391 GCA_949634005.1 Mallotus japonicus | reverse complement strand
TATCTAGTCAAGATAGTTCTACCTAAGGGAGCAGCCAAGATATCGGATCTTGAGGGGAATGAGTTCACAGAGCCAGTCAACCTGGATCGTCTCAAGAAGTACTACCTATAAAAAATAAAAGTAGTATAAAGAAAATAAAGTCCGCTAACTAGAAAACCTGAAAAGGCTGGTCAGGCAAAAGTTAGGACATTCCCGCTGTTTAGAAAACCCGCAAAGGGCTGACAGGCAAAAATTAGGGAATAATGAAAAAATGGACCCACTGATTAGAAAACCCGTAAAGGGCTAGTCAGGCAAAAATTAGGGAAATAAAGTGAGAGAAAAATATTCAGTTAGAAAATCCAAAAGGACTAGCTGATAACAGGAGTTATATTATGTGATGTAATGAATGTTCTCATTTTTGCCCTAATTAATGGATAAAATTTAAAAAAAAAGAATTTTTGCTTGAACATTGCATGTTTGGTCTTTATTATAATGCATAACTGCTAAAAGGAAAAGCAAAACATAAAAGCCTGAACACTAGAACTATGAGACCATTTAATTGTGTCTTTGTTTCTTCTTCTGAGACTCATTCAGCAACATTTGAATCCTCTTGTATCTAGCAAATCCTGGTGGTTCAGCAGACTGCATCACAACCCAAAATTTGTAGCAGTCATATGTGGTTACATCAGCATTTGGGTTCAAATTCATATAAATCATCTGATGCATTATCCGAAAGGCTAGTTTACATTATAAAGTACCTGAAGTTCATATAAATCATCTGATGCATCATCGATTTCGCAACCTTGAGGAAAGTTTGGTATGGAGTCTCCAGAAGGGTTGTATTGTCCGATGAGTGAATATCCATATGGGCATTCATAATTCGGCCTCCCATTTTCCAACTTGCAGTAGCTATTATACCCACATGCTCCACTACCAGAAACATACAAGATGTTTTTATAGATATCTTTAGGAATGTATTGCACATTTAACCATCTCTGATCACCATCAGAACCCTTGGGATGAGCATATTGTGTGAAAACTCCATCATAATCAAGCGTTGCTCAATAATAGTAATCTTTGACAAGTACATATTTCTTGATGATCTGTGGCTGCCATGGGATTTGGTCGATTTTGCATCCATTACTCTCCTTTAGGTAGATATCTGCTGATGATTCATTGAAGATAAGTTGATAATCAGCTGTAGACGAGTTGGAAGAAGCTCCAAAACTAAAATATAATATGTATCGAAGTGTACTCGGCCAGGCAACTGGACTGAGATTCAGCTGGCCATTCGATAAGCACAGCTCAAACCTTCTTCTAGAGAAGTTGGTTTCTGTGAGCTTAGAAAACAAAATGGTGTCGGAATCTAATACTTGAGAAGGCAGAATTGTGTCTGTAGGATTCTTGAAGCTCTCCCACATATGAACAGTATTATTGTTATTATTATTACTGGCAAGGATAAAGTTTCCTGTGTCAAGCATAACGGCATAGGAAACTGTTGCAGTTTTATTGGTTGGTTGCTTCCATGTAACTCGACCTCCAGGAATAGTAAGTTGAAGGCCATTTGAAGTAAGCCGGAGATTGGATCCTTGCTGCGAAGGATAACTTTCATTTGCATGCCAATTGATAGTTTTACTAGGAATTTTGTCAAACCATATGGCAAGAAAAAAAAGGTTGTCTGTTTTAGGAAGCTTTTGAAAACCGAAAGCAAATTCCCGAGAAGGTGAAATCCATGGAGGGCTTTTTCCATCTGCAACTAGTGATGCATTCAAGGTTGTGTTTTGTTGTAAGGTAGGAGATGGTTGGAGGAGAAAGAGAAGGATAAAGATGCATAAATTACAGATTGCAGTGGAAGAAGCCATTATTGAAGACTGATAGTTTTGGTGTCAATTAATAGGAGAAAGGTATAGAGGAATCAAGGATAGCTGTTTGATGTGAAAATTTGAAATCTGTACGTAATTTTTATTGACTTTGTTCAAAAACATCAGCAATTATGCTTTCTTTTTTTGGACACTAGGCAGCTTAATACACATTGAATTTAACCTGAATAAGATTTTTTCTATTTGGATGTGATACAATGAATATAAATAAGAAATTTCCTTATCTACTATAACAAGGGAAAAGGAATTCAATATAGTTATTATTATTATTATTATTATTATTTTTGTGAACAAACAAAATCCCAATCATGTCCCTATAAAATCTGTACTATATCAATAATGACTATTAATATTTGGAGAAAATATCAAAGCGGGCCCGCGAATTTACCTAAAAATCCCCCTTCCCATAGGGATTGCCCCCATGATTGCCGGAGCAACCTAGTCCAAAAAAAAAATTAATTAAATAATGCAGGCCCCGTTTAATGCATCACCACTCTGATATTTATATATTTGAGAACTCTTTAACTTCACGGGGCACCACCACCATCACAGCTGCACATTGGGATTGAAACAAATGGATAAAACCATTATTAAGCCCCTGAACTTTGACACTTTATTTTATTGAATCCCTCAATTTTTATTATATTTTATTAAGCCTTCAATCTTTTATTTTCGTATTGATTAAGGAAAAATTAGACTGAAGTAATGAAATTGTGAAATAAATTTTGTTTACTCAACCACAATTGTGATGTCAGTGGTGAGTTTTAACAGTGTATGTGTCCTTAGAATTATCAATTGAAGCAAATAACCTCAATGAACATTTTTTCTTACACCTTACACTCACCTTTTTTCTTTCATTCTTCACAAATCGTATCTTTAAACCTTTCATAATAACATATTTGGCAACAACGAACCTAAATTGTTGCACAATTTCGTTATTTCGGTCTAATTTGTCCTTAATCTATACGAAAATGAAAGATTGAGGGCTTAATAAAACATAATAAAAATTGAGAAACTCAATAAAATAAAACGTCAAAGTTTAGGGGCTTAATAATGGGTTTATCCAAAACAAATCTACCCATGAATCGCATGCATGCATACACATGGATATAAGATTTAAAAAAAAGAAATACTTATTATGTGATCCTTGAATTTATGTGATTTATTTTATTGAACTCTCATATATTTATTCTGTTTTAAAAGACTTTTAAACATTTATTGGATATAATATCAAACTCTTAGACATTTATTTGATACAACATCGAACCCTTAAATATTTATTTGATACAACATCAAACTTTTTTTGACAATTAATTATTATGGAAATGTTTACCAAAAAGGGTTTAATATTGTATCAAATAAATGTTTAAGGACTTTTTAAAACACAATAAATACATAGGGGCAAAATAAAATAAACCACGAAAATTCCAGGCCACCTAATGAGTTTTTCTTTTAAAAAAATGTCTACTCATTATATTGAAATTTTGTTGTTTTTACATGGAACATAAGAATTATTTTAGCTTGCTTTTCTTTTCTGTAAATTTCTGCTTTTTTTTTCCCTGTAAATAAACAAGGCAAAGCCTAGTTTAAATTGGACAGAAAAGAAATATTTTGAACGTTGTAAGTTTTATAAATTTTTAAAAAATCTTGAACTTAATTTTTAAAGTTTTATAAATTTAAATTGGATAAAAAATTCTCGATTGTATATATAAAATTTTAATAGTTTAAGATACAATATATTTAAATTTAAATATCTTCTAATTTTTTGAAATATTACTAAATAAATATTAATTTTTTTATCTATTTACATATCTATATACAAAATTAGTTATATATATATATATATTAAATTCTGAGCTCTAATATTATTAAACCAAAAATTTGACAAGTGTCCACTTTCATATTGAGTATTCACTTTAAAAGCTAACGTGTCATCCAAATTATTAAACATCCTAATTTTTTATTAAAAATAAAATATTTACCATAGATATTTTGTATTATTTTTTTAACTAAAACACTATTATACATATTTCAATACTGCTTAAATTCTAAAAGTATTTGTATATTACAAATTTTTCTACCTTAAATCACTCAAAATATTTTTTTTCCAAACCTTATTTTTCTGCTTTAAATCACTCAAAATATTTTTTCCAAATCATTAAAAAATTTTAAAAATTACAGTAATTAATATTATATTTTTTTAACTAAAACACTATTATAAATACTTTAATACTAATATCATAATTCATAAAACAAATCTTATTATAACTAAAAAATTATGGAAAAAAAATTAAAGAAAATAAAATTAATGTCATATATTTTATTTTTAGTTTATTTAGTTATTATTTTATTCCAATTAATTATTTAAACATTTTACTTTATAGTCTGCGCATTGCCCGGATTCAGACTAGTTTAAAATAAGTGGTAAATATATTTTTGAATATCAACTTTTTAAGAAAAAATAGTGACTGTCAAACTCATGTTCTATAAATATAATGGTTTAATTTTAATTTTGCAATAGTAATACTAACTTTATTTTCCAACTCAATACTTTTTATTTTAAATCTTTTAAAATGAAATCAAAACTTGATCATTATAAAATAACATCTAAATATCTTAAATAAAATAATTAATTTTATTTTATATTAATTTCACATATAGGATTTTTTTTAAAAAATAGACCAAAAATCAAAAAAAATTATCAAAAGCCACATTGATAAAAAATATTTTAAAAAACTAACTTCCTTAACTTTTTTTTTTTCAAATATGGAACACTTTCCTTTCCTCTCTTATTTTTAGGGTACTGTTTTTTTTATGTTTCTTATCAATATTTTTTTGACTATCTTCATTTTTTTTCTCAATATTTTTTTAAAACATTTTTTCTATTTTTAAGGTACTGTCTTCTATTTTTTTCAATATTTTTTTTGCTCAACATTTTTTTCTACTGTCTTCATCTTTTTTTTTTCTCAATATTTTTTGCTCAACTTTTTTTATTGGCTTTGTCTTTTTTTTCTCAATTTTTTATGCTAAACATTTTTTTTTTATTTTTAAGATACTCTCAACAATTTTTTTTTTATTTTTAAGGTATTGTCTTCATCTATTCTTTTCCCTCAATGTTTTCTTTTTTTTCTTTCTCAATACTTTTTTTCTCTTCAAAGCACTGCATATGATGCCTATAATTTCAATATCAATGCTAAGCAAGACTAGAGGACATCTCTTGCAGGCATTATAGAGCAACAAATAATGAAAGAGAAATGCACACATGGACAGCCAAAGAAAAAATTTCTTGAGATTTTAAGATGTATTAAACCCAATCAAATTCAGTACTTTCAAACTATTGATATGGGAAAAAACAAACAAACAAATAGGTAGATATCAAATTCGTCAACCACTCTCAAAATTTCCATGAAAACCACAAGTTTCTTTGAAAGAATAGTACATAACAACCATGTAGTTAAAAGACAATGAAAAAGCTTGCAATTGTGGGGTTGATCAGATGATATTTCAAACTTTTTTTTTTCAAATGAATGATTATGAACTAAACATCTTCAATTGTTGTAAAAACAAGCAATAAATATCTTCAATTGTTGTAACAACAACCAATAAACTTTCGCTTTTATATTCTTAAAGAATAAGAATTTTATGTTTTTACTTTGATTTGTTTATTAAAATGTCTAATAAGTTTTTTTTTTCGAAAAAAAAAATCTTAAACTTATAGATCATCAATATGTAACATGTTTACAATTTTTATGGCATATTTGTAGCATCCACAAAAAAAAAATCGAAAAACAAAAAATGCAACAAAAACAACAAAAAACAACAACACTGAAAAACAAAAAAGAAACAAAAAGTAACAACAATGAAAAATAAAAAGCAACAACACTGAAAAAAAAGCAACAACACTGAAAAATAGAAGCAACAACATTGAAAAATAAAAAAGCAACAAAAAGCAACAACATTGAAAAAAAAGCAATAGCGTTGAAAAACAGAAGCAATAACACTAAAAAAAGCAACACTGAAAATAAAAGCAACAAAATGCAACAAAAAGTAACAATCGGAAAAAAAAAAAGAAAAATAATAAACAACAAAAACAACAACTGAAAGACAATAAACAACAACAACAAAAAAGTGTATAACATTTTACAAATAGTATTCTCTTGATTGGAATGCTAATAGCCACACAATTCATGCATTTCCCCTATGCTTTGTATGGATACAATTCCCCTTCTATGAAAGCCAACAAACAGACAGAAAGTCAATCCCCACTTTACCTACCAGAAAGCCAATCCCCTTATATATATATATATATATATATATAATACAATAGTGCAATGCAAAACAAACTCAATAACCATTCATGAGAAAAAAAAGAACATTATGACACACTAACATATGTCAAATTTATTCCCTGAAATATCAAATCTATTAGGTTTTCTGGCTCAAACCAGAATTGAGATTGAAAATAACCAAGCATAAGCCAAGGTGACCACATTCAACTTGGCAATTAAATAAAACTGGAAAACTAGAAGTAACATGGAACAAATTCCATTACTTGGAAAGTAAATTGATAATAATGTTGTGACATGTTCTTCTTGCATTCAATTCAATGAGAAGATATCTTCAGATTGAGGGACTTGTTGATCCAAACTACTAACTTCCACTTCCCTTTTGAGTAATTGCAGCATTTGGTCTTGCTTCATCATCCACCTTCACTACTTGAGGCTTCTTGCACAGCACACAAAAGCCTTTCCAATCTAGTTCTGGGTGTGAGAGGTGCACAATTGTTTCTTGGCATATGTTTGTTTAGCATCAAAGCTTGCAATTTACAAACTGTGGCCATGCCAGCATGTTACATGTATTCCTTAACATTAATGGTTTAATTGTTTGTTTTAAAATTAATTAGTAAATTAGGTTTAATTTGGTAAAACTTTAATTAAAATTAATAGTGGTTGTAGTAAATCTAGGTTGCATATAATTTAATTAGGGTTAGATATCATTGAATGCATGTTTTAATTGGTTTTTTTTTTATGATTTATATGCTTTGATTGTTTAATTTTATATTTTATTTTATTTGATTTATTTAGTTTATTTAATTTATCAATTTTTTGTATGATTTTTTTATTATGTTTTGTTGTGTTTTTTTTAAGCTCATAATTTTTTAGGTTAATTAATTAGATTCACTCTCTTTATTTAAATAGGTTTAATTATTTAATTAGGTTTAGGGTTAATTAATTAAAATGGATTTTTAAGCCCATAATTAATTAGATTTTAAGTTAGAGATAATTTAGGTCCACCTAGTTAATTTAGACATAGGCCTACTTAGATTAATTTAATTAACTTAGACATAGCCCATTTAATTAAGCTCTTTTTCATAACTTGTAGAATTAGGATCATTTTATATTTAAAATATGTAGAATTAAGCCCACTAATTTAAGTACTTCATAATTTGTAGACTTAGGCCCATTTTAGAATTAAAACAAATAGATTTAGGCTCATTTAATTTAAAATTGAGTAGGAATGAGGCCCATTAGTCTTTTAGGCTCACTTGTAAATTAAAATATGTAGATTTAACTCATTTAATTAAAATCTATGTAGATTAGACTAACTTAGGGATTATGAGCTTAAATGAATGTATTGTTTATATATTTTTTCATGACTAGTTTGCCTGGAGTTGATTGTTAA
Organism: Mallotus japonicus; assembly: GCA_949634005.1. NCBI lineage: Eukaryota > Viridiplantae > Streptophyta > Magnoliopsida > Malpighiales > Euphorbiaceae > Mallotus > Mallotus japonicus. The sequence continues at coordinate 6,850 of CATIWK010308802.1, read as the reverse complement.
AATAAGGGTTTATATGAAATTGCATGTAAATAGAGGATAAGATAGTGATTCATAAAGTAATTCTAAAAGAATATGAGACTGAAAGAAGTTGGTATTCCATATCCAGAATCTTCCTAGTTGTGGTGCTAACTTTCTTTTGGAGAATCGAGTTATCACCACCATCGAATTGTCCCAGTTATTACCCTGGGTGGCGACTCCTCATCTCCACACTATGTCTTTATGATATAGTAGTGTGTTCCCTCAAGCCCTGAGCTCAAATAGTGTCGCGTTGCAATATACTTGGACGCACGCTAAGCCCCGCCGTCTACAGTGGCGACTCCACTGGGGATAAGAGATATTGATTCTACTTGTGTTCTTTAGAACTATTTTATTAATTATTATTTTATTCTTGCATTCATTCTTACATGTTCCTACTAGCCGATGGCGTTAGTTTATAGTCCCCTGATTCCAGTAGCTTCATGGGATTGTAAATTGGCTAACCATCACTCTTAGTCTTAACTCGGTTCAAGAGAGATTACCGAGCTCATCTGACTAGAGTCTGTGACCCAAGTCTTAAAGGGGGTAGTCTTCTCTCGAGTTTGCAAAGGATGTCGGGCCCCTTTGACCTTGGCCTGTAACTCATGTCTTAAAGGAGGGCATCTTGCTAAGGGAACCTTGACCTTTTCACCGGACTCAGCTCATATAATGACTTAGTAACTTCCCCTAGGATCTACCCAAATTGCTTGTGTATGTTGCCATGAGGTATTTCTATTTATAAAGGCCTAAGCCCATACTTTAAAAGCCCATCTGGACTAATAAAGATTGGACTTTACTTTTATACCTAGAAATGTTGCTTCTATGTTTTTATTGCTCTGAGAAATTTGGCATGCACATCGGTTCTCGATATCCCCTATTCATTTTAAGACAAGACAAAAAATCCTAAGAAAAAATACTCACCATTGAATTCGTGTATGGGAGAAATAAGGTTATAAGGATGTATGTTGTACATTTTGACTTGTTACTTGACACTTGCTACTTGTTGCATAACACATGCATCACATGTAGATAGTGCATTATGCATACATGCATCACATGTAGATAGTGCATTATGCATACATGCATCACATGTAGATAGTGCATCACACTAACACCTTGTCTTGTAGCCATCATAGAGTCGTCTAAGTCATCCTGTGTTTGGAAACGAAAAGGTGACAAATTGGAGAGAACTATTTCGAGTCCGCAATCAATTGCAAAAGAGATCCTAACTAGACTAGAGAAAAGTCCTATCAACCCGTTTTACTTAGAAGCACCACCTGCACTAGCATAAACACCAATTAGGCAGACAGAAGAGATGGAATGACAAGGAGGAAACTGGACCTTAGAAGACATTAAGGGAGCACTGATAGATGACATAAGAGCAATGATGCAAGATGAACTGAGACAAGCTTTGGCTAGATTGATGCCACTACCTGCACCTGCTGCTGTTGCTCTACTTATTATGGAAAATCCACCTGCTAACAATGATAATATTGGAGGATAACCTTTGAATGCTGCTAAAAATGTACCTGCTGTGGAAATGAAATTCAAGGATGTTGAGAACTACATGGTAGAGAAAGCTAAGAAAGAATCACTTGAGCTGGTTTAGGAACTTGAGTCTAAGCAGATGCAAGCATTAACTCAGAAGATGTACAAGATGGAAGAACTAATGAGAGGGCAAAGCATGGGTTATTCATTTGATTTCGATGATATGTTGAGTATGGAAGGTGATAAGCTACCTGACAAATTCAAAATGCCTCAGCTGCAGAAATTTGATGGTACTGGAGACCCAAGGATCCATCTAAGTCAATATAAAATAACTATGAGCACTACCAAAGCACCATTGGCTCTAGTAACAAAGTTATTTGTATTGTCCTTGGAAGGTATTGCTATGAACTGGTATCATGGGTTGGAGAAGTCTGTTCAAGCTGATTGGAGAAGTCTGTTCAAGCTGATTGGAGAGAACTATGCATAGCTTTCCTAAAGCAATATGAGTATAATACCAAGTTAGAGGTGTCTATTAGAGACTTGAAGCTGACTAAGAAAAAATCGAATGAATCATTCTCAGATTTTTTAACCAGGTTCATGGACAAAGCAGGATTGATGAAAAATAAATTACCTGAAAAAGATCAAGTCAGGATGATTGTCCATAATGTGTCTTCTAATTTGGTTGAGAGGCTGCAGATGATGAATCCTAAGTTATTTGTAGACCTATATGATGATGGGTTGTAAGCTGAGGAGATTGAGAATGAAAAGAAGAGAACAACTATAAGTACTGGTGCAAGAAACTATCAAACTGGGGGCACACAATAAGGGAGCACTAATCGAGTTGCAGATATCCATGCAGTACAACAGATAAGGAGATTCTCAAACTTTAACGAACCATTGTCAAAAGTCCTAGAGCACCTAATGCAAAAGGGCTTACTTTAACCTTTACCTAATCCAAACCCACCAAACCCAAACACCCTAGGCTATAACCCAAATAAGCATTGCAAATTTCACTAAAACCTCAAGCACTCCATAGATAACTGTATTCACCTCAAACATGAAATCCAAAATCTCATAAACACCGGAAGAATCATGAACCTAAAAAATCCAAGAACTAAGAACAATCTATTACTAAACTATAACACAATGATGATCAATTTACCAATTAGTGAAGAGGAAGTGCTAAATTCCTTTAAAGATCTGAGTGGGAAGCCCACTGAGATATCTTTTGATGCCCCTGAGGACGCAAAGAAGACTGAAAAGCTCATAGCTCCCAACAATCCACAAAGGGAGACTGAGGAAGAGGTGAACAAGGAAGTCATTGAGGAAATACAAGACTAGCTACTATGTCTGCCACCTGAAGGAGAGCCACCATAAGACCTAGAATTTAGAGTTAGAAATAATTTTATCTTTGAATGACATTTAAATTTCTTAAGAACTTTTTTTATTGATCGATGATATGAATTTTGATTTGGTTTGCTTGTGTAATGTGCATCTTGATGACATTGTGCATTATGATATTCATTTGCATGTTTGACATAAATTCAATTCAATTAGATTCATTCAACATGGGCACAAATGAAAATTTAAAGAATATTCTTATATCACATGACATAACTTCTAAGGAGAGAAGAAAATTTGAGAGAAAAGAGAGAAAAGAAGAAATAGAAAAATAAAGAATAAATAAGTCCGTTGACTAGACAACTTGAAAAGACTAATAAAAGTGAGAAAAAAAATTCTAGTTAGAAAGTTCAAATGGACTAAATAATGACAGGAGTTGTATTATGTGATGTAATAAATATTCTCTTTTTGGCCCTAATGAATGAGTAAAGTTGAATTTGAAACTTTTGTTCAAACATTGCATATTCGTCTTTATTATATTGCATAAGTATCTGACTGGAAAGACAAAACATAATGTAAGCTAAAGAAATCAGAGCTATGAGATCGCTATTTCAGTTTTGTTTTCTCTTCTTGTTACCCTTTTGTGATTCATTTTGTAAAGTTTAGCCTCCTCTTATATATTGAGAACTCAAGTGGCTCAATAACTTGCATTACAACCCATACCTTGCAACTGCCATCAATCGTTGTATCAGCATCAAGCCTCATATTTTGCTCAAGAGTTCTTCGAAGTTAATGATTCCTCACTTTGTCTAGCTCTATTAAGAGCAAGTCCAGTTGATTTTAATATTGAGAACTCTTTTCAGTTCACTCCTCTGCATCTTCAATACATGAGATTCAACTGATGGGGTTAGTAAGACAAAAGATCGATAAGAGTAATGAACAAACTGAGTTTCTTCAGTAACCATATCTAAAAAAAAGAAAAAAGAAAACAGAGAAAGAAAGAAAAAAAATTTCAGCCCGCTAAGTTGAAAACCCGTAAGGGCGGCTTAGGCAAAAGTTAGGGCAAGCATGCTAAGTTGAAAACCTGAAAGGGCAGCTTAGGTAAAAATAAAGGCATGAGAAAAGAAAAAATGAGAAAAATAAGAGATTTTGGTTGCATACATAAAGAAAATAAGAATTTTTCCAAAAAGGTATTGATAAATCTAGTAAGAATAAGAGGCATGAGTTTGGCTCCATTCTCCAAGAATAATGATGATCTTAGTGTCACCATCTCCATGGAAGAAAATTATCAAAAATCGGGGGCAAAATATAACTTTTGGGTAAGGATGCGAATAGGTTAGGGGCAAAACAATAAATTTGCATTCACAGATTAAAGATGGAACGCTGAATTATAAGAGTCAGTAAAAGAGTTTTAGGGGACAAAAGGAAGTAAACTACAAGCAACAAACAACAGTTCATCAATATAGCACACTTACATCCAGGAATCATTATCCCAATCATCAGGCCATGGACTTCATCAGCTAGCTGATCATTCGTTAAGGGAACTGTATTAGAGGCTCTAACATAAAAAATACCAACATCGAAGCATCAAGTGATCAAATCTGAAAGTTGTTGATGAAGCACCTTGTTGTTATACTCCGAGCTACGAGCATAACTCTATTCTACAGCAGACCTGTTAGGATCATGCATATCATACATAGCATGCATACACTTGCATACATTTGTTATGAAATACTTGTTTTGCATAAAAAGCCTTTGAGTCCATATAAGGTTGTATAAATACTCTGCTACTAACATTCAAAATTAGTATTGTAAAAGTGCAGGAAAGAAGTCAGAGTCTGAAGAAGTGAAAATAAGAGGAGTGATGCTATCAAGATGAACCTAATGCTCAATAGGCCTATCTGAAAATGAAATATGACTAACAGTAGTACCTACAGAAACCTCATCCTGGATAACCTCAAAAAGCTGGATAGAAGACTTAGGCTCCTCAGATTTAGCATTCAACTTTAAAGCCGCATCTGGAGCATCATCTAGAATATCACCTGGAGCCTCAGCAAGAGGAGAATCTACTCCCACAAGTTGAGAAGCTAAAGACATCTAATAATGTGAGGAGTAACAGAAGAAAAGTGATGAAGAGCATACCTCAAATAGATCAATAAGGATTTGCTCCAAGAGATACTCCTGAATGTACTTCTGATAGCTACAAGATTGATCAAGCAAAGATAAAGCAACGAATCCATAGAGAGCCTCTCTTAGCTCCTAACTAATCAGAATAGAACTTCACAACATCAAGACCTGTACAAGGTGTAGAGTGCAGCGATGAGAAGGTCTAGCATACCAGCGGTATAAGCGTCAACCTTAAAAGGGAAGAATGCACTCGAAATTTGAGATGAATGCACTCTGAAATTTCTTTGATTATGAAATAAGACCTCTAACTCCCAAGTCTTTTTCGCAGGAAATTTTGGGAAGAGAAATGAGGTCCCTTTGTCATAGTATCAATAAAAATGATAGAAAGACAAGCTTAGTCTTATGCCATGACCTTAAGGGCAAAGTATCACGACACATGTGATCTGAGACATCATCAACACAATTAAAAAGGGAAGAATGCGAAAAGAATTAAATTGCATTCTGATAAAACTTCTTTACTTACAAATAGACCATACTAACTTATGGTATTTTGTGTAGGGAAACAAAAAAAGAATGAAGAAAGAGATAAAATCAACAGAAAAAAAAAGATCAGGCAAGATAGCAAACACCAATCGCTCATCAGAATATCACTCCGTGTGACAAACATTCTGAAAAATGCTCAAGGGAAGTAACACAACTTTATCCCCTTAGTTTCTATAATAAAGCATAACATCAATAAGAAAATTTACAAATTCAAAGTAAATTCATCCAGTTCACGAGATCATGTGCGAAAAACTTATCTCATGAACTTTGATCTTAACGACTCTTTTTTATTAGCCTTGCAGAGTTTGGATGTCTAATTGACGGCTCCGTGTTGAGATTTTTTAAACTCTAATCAATCTAATGCTCGCTTTGCACCCAAACGAAGGGAAAATTATACAAAAGCAAAATTTATGGACTTACTATTAGCATAGATGTGCCCTAGTGCCATTCTAGTAATGTAAATGACATTGTAAATTATCCCTAATGATAATAAGATATTCATTTAAATAAAGTGATTGTTTATTTGAGTATTTACCCTTTAGCATTATGTCAAATAAATTTATTATCAAGAGTTGATAATATGAGTTACAAATTTATTTAGTACGTAGGCTATAAATTGTTCATAGTCGTATAATTAATATTTGGATAATATTAATTAGACTATCACCTCTATCTATTTTCTGTGATTGGTATGTGATACTAATAGTGGGAGGTAGTGAGTCTCATGCTACTTGATATAAGATATTATAATAGACATGTGGATACTCATGAGATGGGTGGATCAAACAGTGACATTAGATTAATGATCGTATGGATATTCAGTTATAGTCAATGATCATGATCTAGGTCATAATGGTGCATATAGTCCTTTGACTTGAGGCGACACGGTCATCCACATTTGAAGAGTTAGAGTTTGCTACCGCTTACATACTTGTGTTAACCATACATGGATATATGGCATATGGTGGCTCTAGTTAGTCAAATGTAGGGATAGGTGTTCGACCAAGATGGGATTCATTACCTGGAGTGAACCGGGATAAGATCCAGAACTAAGTCTTTTCTTGATGAATGAGTTCCTGGCCAGGACAAACATAACAGTCTGAAAGAGTTTCAGTATTAGAAAGAGTTTCTAGCATTTGTTATGTTTTATCAAGAATAGAACTTAAGATGAGTTTAAGTGATATAGCTATTAGAGTTTGACTAATCCTTGACTCTAGTCTATGTCGGGATCTTTTAACGAAAGGATTTTAGTGCATGGTAATTATGATCAAAAGGTTCGTGTGAATTAATAAATACATTCATATTTTATTGGGTAGTTGTGATATCGATGCTAGGG
>CATIWK010308793.1:0-18762 GCA_949634005.1 Mallotus japonicus | reverse complement strand
AAGTGAAAGATGCCTCAAAGTGTGCCTTAAATAGGCATAAAACCTAGGTATAGGTTCAAAAGAACCCATGCGAGTGGATGTAAAAGAACCCATGCACGTAAGTCCTCTCTTGAATATTTTTATCTTATTTCTTTATTTTATCTCATGTTATGTTATTTCTCTTTGCTTTATTTCATTTTATTCCTTGTATCATCATTTGTATGAAACATATTTATACCTAACGATCATTTCTTTCTTTAAAATTTTGCAGTCAAAGTTACACATAATGATGAAAACAAACATCTAAGAGCAATAAAAATAGTGATGATAAAGAAATAAATATATGTCTAAATAAACTGTTAACATGAAGATGGATAATCATAAAAAAATGTCCAATAAATGAAGGACAAGCCTCTTCATCATCACCGCCAGGCTATCTGTTGGAGCCAACACTGGGGTCCCTCATCTTCATCTAGTACAGATAAGTCTGTAGCCTCTTGATCTCATACTGGTAAAAGACCTCCATGTCAATGTGCTGCTAGACGATCTCTATATAAGCCCACTTCAATTTTGAAGTTTGCATCAGCACTTTGTATAAAGATATAGATACATGCATACATGCATACATGTATAAATAGATGGAAAAGAAGAGAAGAACACTAACTCGAATATCAAGAGTACTCTACGCATGAAGACCGATTAGACCGATTAGACCATATATGTGTTAATAGAGCTGCTTCGCTATCTCTTTAGAGACATGAATCATCAAAAGGTAATAGTTAGACAAATAGAAAAAATAATTAGAGAAAAGATAAGATAAAAGGAAAAAAGAAAAAGAAGTATACATAAGTAGTGTTCTTGGGAGAGAAAGCCATAGGAGTTCGGTCCATTGGAAGCGAAAGGGTCATTATCTGACCATGAAGGTCAAAATCCCACATAGCTCCTGGGGGTGTGGAAAAATCCCCACACATATCTTTTTAGCCTCCGGAGCAGCACTAGTAGTAGAGGTACCATTAGTAGTCATGGACTGAGTCCTTTTATGAAGAGGCTGCAATAAAGAAAGAAGTATCAATAGAGTTCTTAGAATTAAAGAATGCAATTAGAACCAAACAGAAAAATAGCTCACCTACCCAGAAGACAAGGCAAAAGCACTGGCAGCTGGGAGTGGACCTTGTCTTAGGACCACCATATTAATAAGATTAGGGATGACGTGGGTCCTATAAGTGGCACCTAGAGGCTTCAATAAATGATAGCTCTTGTATCCCTTAAGAGCCTCCTATAAATGCTGGCCAGTCAGTGCCTTCCCCAAAACATGTTGGGGACAGAGGAGAAGGGGACATGCTGTATATCCGAACTGCTCAACCAATCTAGCATGCACTCCTCGAGGTACTAGGCCTTATCCATAGGGGTCTCCAGCAAAATTCTCTCGTTAATGATGTGCAAGGCATTATGCATATCATCCGAGTACTTAAGTAAAATTATATTTAATTCGTGTGCTTATGTGTTTATATTTAGGTTAATTAATTTTGCAATAATCAGTTGTGGCACAAGTAGTGACAAATGCATCATGATTTCAACTGCACAAGTCAAGCAATGAAAAGTCATCCCTTTTATTTTATTAAGTATGTAACTCTGTTATGAATGGTGACAGACTCATCATAACCATGACAAAGTGGGAAAATGGAAGATCGAATTTTTATCGAGATCTGAAGTCAAATTTGGTCTAATTCGATGGGAATCTTCATTATAAGTGGTCACAAGTAAATTCCAATCATAAGAAAAAATTTTCAACAAAAATTACAAAGATTCAAATTACAAATTTCTAAAAGTTCCTGAAGCTAGTCATGACCAGCGTCACCACCAGTGTTATGACTATGACTGCCTAAATAAGATCATGACGACCAACTCTAAAAAGTTCTCGAGAGTTGTCATGACCAGCGTCACCACCATTGTCATGATCATGAAAGCAAGCAAATTCAAATTTCTTCTTGATGCCTTGATTATTATGATCATGACGATCTTGTCATGATCATGATGAACGTGCAAAGTTCTTTTTTCTATATCATTTAAACGACTCTATTTTGTATTAAATACACCTCCAACAGCTCTTTTTCTCTGTGAAAGTATATATGGCCAAATACTCCTTTTCACCCATGAACTTTACCCTTTTGGTCTATTGCACCCCTCAACTTTCAAATCCGCCTATTGCACATCTTAACTTTTATTTTGTGCCTATATCACCCATGATTCAGAGCATTAGAGCGCCTGTACAAAACATGCATTGATGTGTCAAATATCATGCCAACATGGACATATTTCAGTAGGTTGACTGCTCCTTTTCACCCCTAAACTTTACCATTTTGGTCTATTGCACCCCTTAACTTTCAAAAATTACCTATTGCACATCTCAACTCCTATTTTGTGCCTATATCACCCATGGTACTACAGTGATAGATGCACCTGAATTTGTTTGATTTCAATCGCTTATCCACGCTGGCAATGCATGTGTTTAATAGAAAATTAAAATGTTAAATCATGGGTGATATAGGCATAAAATAGAAGTTGAGATGTGCAATATGCAAATTTGAAAGTTGAGGGGTGTAATAGACCAAAAGAGCAAAGTTCATGGGTGAAAAGGAGCATTCGGCCAAGTATAAATACTACTCTGAAATCAGCTGAAGGAAGTTAATGAAGATGAACAAACAAATATAAAGCAATCTTTGAGCATTCAATCTTGAATTTATTTTTTCAACACCCAAATTCTTCATTTTTAATTCTTGTAATCTCTTATATCTCAAGAGTGTTCTTGAGTGTGGGTTGGTGAGTGTTTAATTCCATTATTCAATAGCTCAATAGTGAGATTGAGTGACTTGGGTTAGGGTTTTAAATACATGTAATCTAAGAGGATTGTTCTTAGCATTTGGGTTAGAGTGTGAGCCTTGGGAAAACACTTGGGTTTGAGTGTGAACCTTATAAAAAATACTTGAGTGGCTTAGTTTAAACTTGTAAGGGTTTAATTTACACATTGAAGTAGATTGCTAGTGGATTAAAATTCTCAATAAGAGGTTAAGGAGAGGACGTAGGCTTTAAGGGCTGAACCTCTATAAATCCTTTGTGTTTTTATTGCTCTCATTCTTCATTCATTTCAGCTCTAGCTCCATTTTTAGTTTGCTCTTAGGTGTGAATTCAAAATTACCCATATTGTTTAAAAAGTCAATTCACCCCTCCTCTTGCCACTTATGGAATTACATTTGGTATAAGAGCTTTGGTCTTCATTTTTGAAGAATTAACCATCTTGGAGAAAAGATCATGGCCTCCACAAGTCAAGTTGTTGTCGCCCCCGATGTTCATGGTCGTAACTACACAAGACCTCCATTTTTTTATGGCACCGATTATGCATATTGGAGAAACAAAATGGAGATGTTTTTGGGTAGTGAAGGAGTAAATCTATGGGATATTATTGAAGAGGGTTGGAGTCCTCTAATAAAGAAAGACAATGAAAGTAATAATGAGGTGACCATTCCTAGAAAGGAATGGAGTGATGAGCAATCTAAGGCCAACTTGAGAAATAGAAAAGTGATTACTATTCTCTTTTGTGGTTTGAGTATGGAAGAATACAATAGAATAGAGCATTTGAGGTCGGCCAAAAAAATTTGGGAATGTCTAAAGACCAAACATAAAGGTACCAATCAACTCAAGAACAAGAAATTACAAATGCTTGGAAGAGAATATGAATTCTTTCAAATGAAGCCCAATGAGAAAGTCGGTGAGATGTATGGGAGACTTATCACTCTCATCAATGCTATGAGGAAACTTGGCAAGAAATTCTCAAATAAAGATGTCAACAATAAAATCCTTGTGATTTTGCCTCAAAAGATTTAGGAAGCTAAGGTTGCTTCAATTGAAGAAGCAAATGACTTTATACTCTACCTACGGATGAACTTCTTAGGAAGCTTCTCACCCATGAAATCAAAATGACTCAAGTGGTTGAAGAAGAGAAGGCTAAGAAAGACAAAAATCTCTCTCTCTCTATATATATATAGTTAAATTGAAAATAGGTTATGGTTGCCTATCATCTCTAGCTGAAATGACATAATATTTTATATATAGTTTTGAACTTGTTGAAGTAATTTAATTCCCCACTACAAAGGAGAGAGTAAGGGAGGATGATCATTTGAAACCTACTTTTCATAACTAGATATCTAAAGTTTTTGCCACTTGAACTATTTATAAAGGACTATATTTTTTATTATTATTACTAATATGAACATTAAATGACTAAATATATATTAAGTAGTAGAGTGGCATAACTCTATTTAATGTATCTGTAAGTTAAAAATTTGATCTTTACCTTCTCTTCTTCATTAAAAAAATAAAATAAAATAATCTAAATAATAGATTATATAATAAAGATAAATTCAAATAAACGGCACAATAGATTGTAAGTTCAAATGGCAAAATATTTGACTTAATTATAATGAATTATATAATAGATAATAATATTTTTATTTAAATAAAATAAAAATGGCAAATCACTCTATCATCTTGTCTTTTCTTCGAAACTAATATAGTAATGCTATTGATATTTTTTAAAAAACAAAGTGCATCCTAGTCAATAGGTGATGATGAGATATATGAGAATAAAATTATACCTTCTTTTTTGGCGTAAAGTAATTTTACAAATATTAAAGAAAAGTACATAAGATTTTAAGTTCAATAGACTAAATTTAAATAAAACAAAAAGGCCAAAATACTTAAAAAAAAAAATTCTAGCAAACAAAAAAAGAAATACACAGAAATCAATTAATATTAAAATACACGTGCGGTCATCTTTTTTTAACCTTTCTTACTGCTTGTATTTGCTGATAAATAAATCCAAGAAAGGTAAACTACAATATATAAAGAAGGTTGTCAGGCAAAGAGAGAGGAGGAAAAATTTCTCAAATAGCAAATAAACAACTATTCAAATACTCTCAAATCTATCTTGCATCTTGGAGATGAGACAACAAGAAACCTCATATATTTTAGACACCATCATCAATGAATATAGCAGATTATCATAACAGAGATGGTAAACAAAATTCAAAATGAATTCATAGATTCATTCTGAGAACCATGAACAAGTCCCACAAGCCAAGGGCAGTAAAAAGAAGAAGAAAAATAAAATATAAAACTATAATTCTACTAATATTATGACATATATATATATATATATGGGTGATTTTTGGTCAAAACCCAAAACTAATGAAGAGAAAAAAAAAATTTTAGCAGTAGGAGAAGAAAAGAGAGGATAAAATTATACCTTATGTAGTCAGATTCTGACATTAATTATAATTTAATTAGTAAGATAAGACAAAGACTCGAGAAAATTAATTGAGGTATAAAACTCTTTGAGGTTAAGTATGACTCATAATTAATTAATTGAAGCGATGATGACGATGATGATATATGTTCAAAAAAAAATATTAATGCTAATTACAAACTTAATAATATTGTTGGACTTATTAGGTTATTATAAGATAAGAGGACCACTATTCTTAATTCTTTATTTTTTTATTTTTCTTTGTTTAAAGTCATATATATATATATTAATTTATAAAATAGTTTGGAATTGAAGGAAATAGGCACGTCCAAAGAAGAAAATATAACAATTAAATTTTTGTAATTTGCACAACTTGTGCCATAGAAGAAGGTTTCAACAATAGGGGCAAATGCACATGCACTTGTTTACAAGAGGGGGAAAAAGGACAAAAGTAATTTTTTAATCTCTCTCTCTCTATATATATATATACATTATTTGTAGATAAATTTAATTTTAATTGACAAAAAAAAAACTACTCTTAAAAAATATATAATTTAGTTTCTATATTTTTAAAATTTTTATCAAATTTTTATAAGTTTTATTTTTAATGAATGGTCGAGTAGTCTAAAAATCTAAATGTTTTTACTTGTTACAATTTTAGCTTGCTTTTAAAATCTTAGTAAAAATGTTCAGACAAATTCATAGCAATTATAGCCCAAAATTAATCTTAACTATTGACATGACATCATAGATGGCACTATAAGTGACACTATTGATATGAGGTCTACTGCCACACCAATTAAATATTTATATAAAAATATCAAATGTTTTCAAATTGTAGCATTTTTATCTCAAATTTTTAATTTTGACATAAATATCTTAATTTTTCTAAATGTATTACATTTTATTATTAAATATGTAATATTTAGTAGTTAACTATATTATTTAAAATATCAATTATTTTTGTGATTTATAAAAATTTAAAAATATACATCATACATTTAACAACAAAATACATTAATTAATTACTAAATTTTTAATTATTGAATTATTTTTAATAAAATAATATTTACATAATTCATTAGAAAAGTTCAGCTAAAATAATTCATTAAAATGTTTAAAAATTTATTTATATTCTGTGCATTCCATATCTAATTGAAATATAGATTATTTATTCTTAGTAAATTTATAATAATCAAGAAAAATGAAAAATTTTCAAGGAAAAAAAATATAGTGAAAACTTAACTTGTACGTATATGATAAATTTTTTATTTTATTTTCAAAATAGTAAATATAATTTACTACTGATCTACTAAATTTTTATTTATTAAATAGTTTATGCGTCTTTTTTATTAGTAAAAATTATTATTATTTGTTATTATTTTTTTGAACTCTTATTATTTATTATTTAATGACCCAAAAAAACATACTTTTAATATAAATAATCATTATAATGTTTTAAATTATCTATTTTTATTATTATAAATTTGTTAGGAATAAATAACCTACATCTAATTAGATAAGAAAAGATTGATTTTTGAATTCTTAATAAATTTAATTAAAAAATATATTATTATTACTAATATTGATAACATATATATTACTACTTTTATGGTAAAAAAAAAAAAAGAAATATCCATCAATTTTTTTTATTTATGAATAAAAAATATCTACAATTACAAAAATTAGTTAGGAAAAATATTCTCTAAAAGTTCATTTATAGAAAAAATTTTGTTTTAGAATCAAAAAGAAAAGTTTTAATATTTGACGGGATTTGTACTCCATTGTCTACCTTCAGAGCATCTTTAATGATTCTCGTTATTTTAAAGAAATTTTTTTATAATATAAAAGGCATCTTTCACCATAAAAGGTAGAAAATTCTATTTATAATAAAATAGACTCTTCAAATTTTAATTGTTTGTTTTACTTTTTTTATAAAATATTAATGATGTTAATTTTTTATTATATTAGTTTTTTTTTTTTTTATAAAAATGCTGGACTAGATTAGATTTCAGATCAATCTAGACCTCTTTATTAATAAAAGAAGAAATATACAAAAGAAAACATCCACAAAATGGGAATCGAAACTAAGAAGAGAACCTATAGTTCTCTTTACCTAAAATATCTCTCAAAATTAACTCATTACAATCAGAAGGGTGATTGTTCCACCATTTAATTTGTTAAAGGGAGATGCCAATAAGAGAAAGCTTGTCAGCCACTGCATTGCCCTCTCTAAAAATATGGGAGATGTGAACCTGCATGGAAGTAAGTTTGTTAAGGCAGTCCTGCCACTGCTTGCGGAGGTGCCAAGGGACATTAAGACTTCTACTCTTTAAAAGGTTGACAACATAAGAGCTGTCACATTCAATCCACAAGTAAGGAGGACTAAGATCCACGGCTCTGTTGACAGCAATTATAACAGCACTAAGTTCCGCTTCAAAGGCTAATTTAATGCCCAGGGGAGCAGCAAAAGAAAGTACCGAGTGACCGAAGTTGTCTCAGAAGACTTCACCGGCACCAGCAATACCTGGAGCTCCTCTAGCAGCACCATCGGTATTTAACTTTAACCATCGAAGAGGAGGTGGAATCCATCGGACCACGAAAAGAGAAGGAGGACGACCTGCAATACCAGGAACCCTCAAACGCTGAAGTACAGACAAATCAGAAAGAGTGTTCGCCATGACACCAACTTTAAAAAAGGAAGCATTAGTGATAACTTTGCAAACTCGGCGGATAGAAGCATGCATGGGGATGTATTCATCATGAAAAACTACTCGATTTCTGGCGTACCAAATAGCGTGAATAGTTTCTAAAATCCCTGCCCTCCAAAGCACAAGCAACTGAGATGAAAAATTCAACTTCCAAACAGATTGGAAGAATTGCATGAAATCAGATGAAAAGTGAATTACCACCTCAAAAATGCTAGCTAAAGCTTGCCAAAGAGTTACAACATAAGTACACTGTAAAAAAACATGAGAGATAACTTCAGCTTGAGAAGCACACAAACAACATCTCAAAACCACATTGATGCCTTTAGCACGCAACAGATCATCAACTGGAATCTTGCCATGAATGAGACGCCAGGTGAGGAATGAACGGGAAGGTGGCAAATAGTGACGCCATAAATCCTTCCCCCAGGCCACCTTCACAGATTGAGAATGGGAATGAAGATAAACAACTTTACAAGAGAGAAAGCCATTCGAAGAATGATAGTAAACTAAAGTATCTGACTGAGAATGGGAGAAGATTAAATTCTGAATATCTTGATATACATCTGGAAAAGCATTACGAAAGCTTAAGGGAATATGCCATTCGTTATCAGAATATAAATCACAAATCTTGGCTGCTAGATTATTACGAATGTTAAGCGGAATGCCCAAGCGATCCGTAATAATGTAATCAAGCCACTTATCATTCGAGAAGCTCAAAGAGGAATTATTGTATTAGTTCAAATTAGAAAATATCAATAAAATAATAGAAATAATACATAGAAATTTACACATTATTAATAAAAATGGCATAAGATTAGAATTTGACTATTTCACTATAGACACTAAGACCAACTTTTTATTTTAAATTTTAAAAATATCAAAATTATTATTTTTTTATATAAGGCTCTTAGGACTAGTATCAGATGATGCACCGAGAGATCCCAGCTAGGCTGGCACCTCCTTAGCATCTACTTCATTTACCATCACTAAGAATTTTATTAATAAATAAAAGGGAATACATAGTTTAATTACAACCAAAAGAGGCAACCAAAAGCAAAAGCAACAAAGATAGCTAGTGAAAACGATAAGAATGCCAACCCATAACATCATTCCTCATTAAGTCCAAACACTCATTAGGGAAAGAAGGCCACCAAGACTCTCCTGGAAGCAAAACTGCAATATTGGATAATTTATCTGCCACAAAGTTTCCCTCTCTATAAATATGGGAAACGTGAACTTGAAAGGAAGAGAGAGACGTCAGAAATTTTACCAAGCATGCCGGAAGTGCCAAAGAACCTCTAAGCATCTATTCTGAATTAATCGAACAACAAACATCGAATCACTCTCAATCCATAAAGGGTTATAATTAAATTGAACTGCATACTTCATTGCCAAAATTACAGTAGATAATTCAGCTTCAAAAGTGAACATAGTGCCCAAAGGAACTGCAAATGCACCCACTGAAAATCCATTGGAGATGCGAAAGATACCTCCTATGCCAGACTGACCAGGACAGCCCTTTGAGGACCCATCAATATTAACTTTAAACCAGCCAGTAGATGGAGGAAACCAGCAGACAAGTCATGGTGAAGTGACGGGCTACGGATTTCCAGCAATGCAGAGGCATCAAAGAATGAGTAGCGCAGCCTGCGAATTGTGCATGAAGCCTTTACGAAAAATCTCAGCCTGCTTGATTGACTTACAAAGCTCATGAATAGTGATTAAAATTGGGACAAAATGCTGCTTAAAGGTTGCCAAATTTCGAACTCGCCAAAGATGCCAGAACGATGACAAGACGCTCACCTTCCATAAAAGTGCTCACCTGAGAAGGAAATGACATCGAAGAAGCGGCTTTATAAAGATCCAAAGGAGTGCCTATGATTTGAAAACGGACTTGGAACACTTCTTGTAAAGCTGACCACAAAGCTACAACATATGGACAAGAAACCAAAACATGGTTCATGGATTCACATGCAGCTAGACACAAACGACACCGTGAAACCATAATCATGCCCTGCTTTTGAAGATTATCATCTGTTGGCAATCGATGATGAAAAGCTAGCCAGCAAAAGAGAAGATCGACTAGGAGGCACGTAGTGATGCCAAACCTCCTTGCCCCATGCCACCTTGAGGCCTGAAATTCTGAAGAAAGCACTAGCTTCTTTACAGGAATATAGTCCATTCGAAGAAAATCTCCAAGCAAAGATATCTTCGTGAGACGAAGAGAAAATTACAGAATTTAAATCTGAAATTAATTTCGTAAAAGAACTTTGAAAGGAAGCCGAGAAATGCCATTGATCATCCCAAAAAAAGTCAGAGATAGCAACCTGGAATTGACGCCGAATAGAAGAGGGGATGCCAATTTTATTTGCAATTGTATAACCCAGAAAATTTGTATTCTAAAAACTAAGGTTCGACTCCTTGGAAGGGAGCCACTGAGAAGAGTCTTACAGAGCTTGATAAATATCTTTAAGTGAGTACCAAATAGAGGAGTAGCAATAAGTTTTCCGTGGAGATCCAAAACGCAGGAACCTATTGTGAAGAAACTCATAAACAAAGGAACCATTGCTACATAACTTCCATGCCACTCGTCCAAGCATAGCTTTATTTAAACGAAAAAGCCTATGCAAACCTATACTGCCTTCCTCAACAGGAGAGCAGCAAATGTCCCATTTAACAGAAATCAATTTCTTGCAAGAAATAGATCCCGTCCACAGAAAGTTTCGGATTGCCTTCTCCATATACTTTAGAAGAGAAACAGGCCATCTGTATATCAGAAAACCATGGAGAAGACTACCATAAATATTTGCTTTAATAAGTGACAAACGACCCGAAAAAGAGAGGAAATGACCCTTCCAAGACTCCATCTTAGCTAGAACCCGATCAGCAGGGGTTTAAGCCAACGGGCCTTAGGGGCACCAATAAAAATAGGAACTCCGAGATAAGTAAAAGAGCTTTAATTATTTTCTAAATCTACTCTTTATAATTAACAATTTGGCACATATAAATATATTTTTTTTCTGAAAATACTCTTAGAATAAATAAAAATTTGAATGAATTACAAAAAATTCATGAACTTTACTACTTTTTTAATTATCATAATCTTTAAATTTAAGTAATTAATTTATAAACTTTTAGATTAATGACAATTTTATCACATGACCTGTTAAAAAAAAAATCAAAGTTATTTGTTGAATAGTCAAAAAATAAAATGAAATGAAAAATTAGCAAAATTTTTGTATTTAAAAATATCTTTTATACTTTCTATAGAATACTAATTTTTATAAAAATTTTCTAATAAAATATGTGTCGTTATGTGATATTTTCATTAAAAGATCAATTTCTAAATATATTTTTGTTTAAAAATATTTTTTATTGTGGATTATATTCCATTTCATGATTTTTTTAGAAAAAAAAAATCAAGTTCTAAATATATCGTCTATAAAACTGTTTTTTTATGTTCGAACAACATAAAATATGAAATGTATTATCTTTAAACAAAATTATGTTTTTTTTTAAAAAAAATATTTTCTGCAATAGAAGAAATTTATTATTTTTTTGTAATTTTTAAAAGGTAAAGTGACTTTATTCAGTGGATAAATTTAGTCAAACTTTGGCTTATCAGGTCATATGATATAAATTGTTGTTAAATTAAAAGTTTATGATAGAATCAAAAAAAAGTTACAAAGTTCATGATTTTTTTTTTAATTAACCCCAAGAATTTAGGTTTGAGATTTATTTTAAAGAGTGGGGATTTTACTAGAAGAGTAAATATATAGGAGGGAATTTTGTTTTGATGAGTGGAGAATCAGGGAGAGAAGTTTAAAGATATATCATATCAAATATAGCTTACATAATACTAGGACAGCTAAATTCAGAACCATGTAAATGGTTTGAATCAACAAAATGAAATACCCTTTTTGCAGAAACATTGGAAAATTTTGGTAAAGGTCAAATCCAACTTACCATCATCAATGAAGAATATATTCTATGCACAAAATTAAAGAGAATCAAAACTTGCAATGACATATTGTATGTGGATCATCATCTCAGAAACCAAATTAAAGCTGAGAGAATATTTAGGTGTTGTCTTCTCAAAATTAAAACTTCTTAACTTTAATTAGCATGAATAAGGAACAACAGAATAAGCATTTTGGAATAATGCCCAAAAAAAAAAAATAAGCATTTTGGAACTTGTCATTCATTTTATAGTACACTAGTGGCAGTGTATTTGCATATGAAAAGAAAATGTCATTATTTTGTAGGATGCAAATGCAAGCCACCTCCATTATTCTTTGGCGAATCAAATGTGGTTAATAATTACTTTTCATCCCATGAAATTAAACCATAATTACCAGTGTCATCTTTTCAAAACAGCAACTGAGTGTTGTTTGACATTGTAAAGAAACATCATCATGAAGATAATGATTAAAAGCAACAAAAATAAAGCCTATAATTAAGATTGATTTAACAGATTTTGGTGATAGAAACTCTAAAAAAAAATAAAATAAAAAGGCTAACCAGTGATTTCAATCAAAACTGGTTTTGCAGCATCTAAATAAGTAACGTTAGTCCAGTATCAAAGGGACACTTAGAACTGAGGTTTAAGGGGTACCTCAACATCCAACGCACATATGCCCTTCACCATGCTAGACAGATAGGACTATTGGAAGAATAAAACTGTGAAATGAAAATAGGCATCAAGGATCAAAACTCTCTATCAACCAAGGAATTAAACTTGTTTACAGCAACAGAGGTACGGACTCAGCTATTAGCCAATGCAAGTAAATGTAAAAATTGTGTCTATAACCATGAAATCAATCATTTCTTTATATTTGGGCAATCTAAATTGACCATCATCAAACATATGATGTACACACATGTTTATATAATGAAATGGGGGCCAATCCCAGAGCTTGGAGATTGATAATAAGTATGGCAGTGGAGTGAAAACTTTGCATGTTCACCAGCTGTGAGACATTTAACAATATTATGAAGCTAGTTTAGGCGGCCATCAAAGAGCTTGAGCAACACTTTTGAACTCGTTCAAGCAGGATTGAAGTATCTTCTGGCGCTTTTGAAGGGATTGACGCTCAGTCTGTAGTATATCAATGGCACCAGGTGCAACAAACATGTCCATGAATTTCACATCACTCACAGCAAACAAATCCAATCCAAGAGCCACAACAAGCCGATCACGACTGTAAGCAGAACAAAATTAAAAAAGAAAAAAAAACATCCAGTCAGCTTGTCTAGAAAACTAAAACTACAAGCAATATAAAATCTGCAATGATGGAAACCCCTGCCTAATTATTCCTCATCCCGACATGCAACCAGGGTGTCTCACTTGTTTAAGTGTGTTTGTTTCCATTTTGCACTACAAGGAACAGCAAGAGTTTGATTTAATAAAATGTCACTATTCAGAAGATTCAGAACCCAATTAGTTGATCAAGCCTAGAACAAGATCTGCTTCAAGAAATCAGCAGATAAAAAGTAGTCCAACAAAAGAAAGTGTGAGTCTTGGACAAAACTTGGAAGTATGTTCATATTCTCTTAGCGTTAACAGAATGAGAGAAACATGTCAATAGAAAATGAGGTGCACTTAGCAATGGATAAAATTTTCTTTCATAGGTGAGTAGAAAATTATTGGAATCAACTAGCAGAAGGGATGATGAAGCACTAAACCAGGTATGCAAAAGCTTTTGGACTTCTGAAAACAATTATGATCAAGAGAACAGCTTAGTGTTACATGGCAGCCTTTTCTACCTTTTTGGGTTGGCACTAGTATGGGAACTACAAAATTTTTCTCTGAATTTCATAGTGTCTATCATGCATTACCTGCTCATGCATTTGTTATTTAATGCATATGCTCCTGATTTAGAAACAAAGGAAACTCACCAAGGTGTCAAGAATCCAGAGTTCAAGGTTGACATTACACTTCGCTCAACCAGAACTTCACGTATTCGTGCAAAATGTTGTGCAGCAGATGAACAGATTTCTGAGTAAGCTGAGCTTGATCTTGAACCACCATCTCCATTTCCAAATAAAAGACTGCCACCATTTTGAACTCGTAACTGTTCAGTGTTTCTGCTATTTCCTGTCATTCTTGAAATCCGTTTTTTTGGTCCAATTTCAATGCAGTTCCCATGTTCTTTCTTTGCTCCCGCATATACCATATCACATGGTTGATCTGGAGATGGAGTCTCAGGCACAGTCATTTGGCTTTCTTTGAGAGCTTCTTTAGCTTCTGCATTTTTTCCAGGGGTAGTTTGTTGTACATTCTTTTCTGGAGGTATGTTCTCTTGATCTCTCATTGTTTCATCATGTGATGATTCTCTGGCATCTGATAGCTCAAAAGAAAATGAACCAGCAGATGTTTGATTGTTTTTAAAGTAAGAGATTGCACTCAAGCCAAAGCCTCCCTGAAACTCATTCTCATAACAAACTTGAGAATATTGACTTGTAACTGAATCAAGGTGATGCCTAACTAATTGCTTGCACTGTTTCGCAAGATCCCTTATGAATCGACTGTAGGCATGTCTTAAAGCAGCATGAAAACCAACATATCCATCCATATTTTCACTTTTCTTTGCATCTGCATAATTAGAAAAGCAAACCATAGCTGGTTCAATTTGGATAAGTTGTTCAAAATCGACAAATAAACAGAAAAAAGGAAAATGTATCAGAAGTGACTACATATTGCTTATCAATTCACAAGGCATGAATGAATTTTGCATGGCGCTCTCCAGTAGGGGAGTTTAAATGGCACTACAATGTCAAGACAATGAGAAGAGACCCACCATTACAGGACTGATTTCTTTTGTACAATATCATGAAGAGTCATCGAAGTTCTATACACTTATATACGACAATTAAACTTAGCTAATGATATTCTGAGTTAGCGCACAGTATCAAGCAAGCTCAGGTCTAATTCTGTGAGCTATGTCACCTATCATGCAATATGTCATCAAAGATTAATCATTTTCTAGTAAGTATTGTGTTCAATTTTTATAACCATCACATCCCCTCAAAAGATTGTGGAGAAGAATAAAGAAAAAGAAAGAATGCTATCTATCATGTCTACAACTGCACAAGGACATAAACAGCCTCTTACATTCTGAGTCACGCATACGATTTCTTTCAAGTGCAAGATCAAAGAGATTCCCCAAGACAAAAGCAAGCCGATCGCAAGCAGTGTCAAGAAGAGGAGCAAGCCATGATCTGGCAGCAGCACGGGCAATCTCTGCAGCTGCTTCTGTTACACCTCTACCTCCTCCGCGGCCAGCATGAGCAAGCAATATGTTTGCCACCTATTTCAAGAAGAATAAATGATTTACAGTTGAACAGTTTATCAAATTCAAATGCCTTAAACTAAACTAACTGTTGAAAACAGCTTCTTGAAAAATAAATACCTTCTCCCTTGATACTGGGGGGCATTCAATGGAATAAGCAGCACATCTGAACTCATGTATCACTCTTTCAAAAGCAGCCCCGCCATACAGCCTAAGAGTAGCATTAGGAGGCTTTATGTTCACAGTAACACCTGGCCAACTCCCAATACCACTCTCTGACTGTTCCTCCTCTGTTGTTTTCCCCCACTGCTCTGGTGCAGGATCTGCTGCTCCATCAATCAAAGCTCCCTTCACCAATAAATCGGCCAGAAGGAAACTATAATTTAATATAAACCTTGCAAGTCATAGGCCTTATTATATACTAAAAAGACGGAAATGAAAACTTCAATGTTTCTTTGAGTTGAGACTATTTTTTTGAGGTACAATACATTATTTACCTAAATTGTGAAATATAACATCAGTAATCAGGACATGAAAGTGACCTCATTAAAAAATCCACAAAATAAAATTTGACCAGTAACGGAAGCAAATTTGAGCTTGCTAAAAATTATGTGAAAGGACAGTTATCTAACCTGATTAAGAACTTAGTAATGGCATATAACATTTCACAAGATTGTCAAACCAATCACTTACCACATGATTACTAATAGAAGCAGTGTGCAACATTGCAGCTCTGCGCAGATGAGCAACATCAGAAGTAGCCTGAATTTTTGAATCCATTTTGGCCAATTCAGTTGTAACTTCGCAACAACGCTCCTCAAGCAATGCTAGGGTTGCAGGAGCAGCTTCTTTATATCTCTTTTGCAACTCTGACTCCAAATAGTCCCTCAGACTGCTAAAACCAATATAGGGCCTAAACTTTTCTTCATCAAATCCTCCCTTGATACCATCACGTAAATTACGTAATATTTCTAAATCCACCTGAAATATTTGTCTCCGGAACTCATCATTTGAGATGGTACTTCTGTCCTTTGGTAAAGCCACAAAGAATGGCCGAGTATTCTCTCCAAGATATCCACTTGTACTCAAATAACGATCCACTTCCCAACGGTCACTAAATTCCTGCAACGTTTGGAATTGGAACTCTTACAATCAGAATCAAGTATTATAAGTTAGTGTGATAGTTGAGTTACAAATATCTAGTTTCAACAGCGTGTAAAAGAAGTTTCTTTATTCGGCCATGTAATCTAAACATCTGAATTATCCCAACCAAATTGTTGCTACTCTTGTTGTTATCAGTGCCTACAATGATTACTAACGTAGACCATTACAATATTCTTTATTAAACAAGGATTTTAGCCATTTCATGGCCTACCAATACTACCATGAAGATGGTTACTGTTAGCATTCATTTCCGTTCTATAATATACCTAGGTCCCATTAATTGATCTATCTCATTCACCATACTCGTTTGTTTCTTCTTTTGCAAATAAGTTAGAAGAGGAGTGCAGTGTTACCTTAAGCCGATTGTCAAATTTTGAGACAACAATTATTGTCCTTCTAAATGTTGGATCAATCTCCCGAATTGCATCCAACCACAAAGATGAACACCATTCCACACTACTTTGTTGAAGAAACAAGAGTATACGATGGGGAGGGCTAGCCAATGACTTCACCATTGAAAGGATTTCATCAGGAGTCTTCTCTGGTTCCCCCTTCTTCGCCTGCCAACAAATTTTTAAGCAATGAGCCTAACAATATGACCAACAAAAAACGGGGAAAAAAAAAAAAAAAAAAACCGTTGCATACAATATTCTTCCTTTATAATTGCAAACTCACCTTAAGGACAAAACCTGGGGTATCAATAATGGTGAGATTAGGACAATGTGCATATTCAGCTCTCATTACAATTGGCTTAGAAGAAACTGCAGCTTTAGTGGTTTTCAAAAGTGCCTCTGTTCGTGATCTTATAATATCTGCAATTGTTGTTGCTGAAACAACAGGGCTCCCGTATTCCTCAGAATCCTCTTCCTATTATTTTAATATGGGTCACATTTCAGTATCTCTTGTATGATTAGAAAATTCAAAACTCAGCAAAAGGCAAGTAACATATAATAAAAAGGTGCCAATCAAAGCAAAAAATAACGTATACATTCATCAGCAATTGATCAAGGAAATGCATGCATACCAGCTATCATTATCCAAAACCTGAAAGTTTTTGGTTATTGCTGATGGCTGGCATTGTCATGATAGAACCAAAAGCTAATGATAACATAAAAGTTCATCAATAAATTTATCTTCTTTTTATATTAACAGGGCTGATATTATAAATATCCAATAACTTTTTTTTTTTTCTTTCAGAAATTCAAATCCCCAGTTATCGGAACCCAATAATCTAATTACATAGAGCATGTCTGGAAAGTCACAAAATGCAAGAAATCAATTCAAGTTGAAAATTCTATTCAGTCCATTCTCATAGTTGATGGAATGCAATTCTACTCTTGTACAGAATATATCCCAAATAAGCCATTAAATGCACTAAAAAAAACCTCAATCAAAACGATATGAAAACTGAAATCCACAAAGGAAATGATTAAAAAAATGCCAAAATGAGAGACCTGAAAGCGACAACGTGGCTCGAGAGCTGATGGGTCATGAACCATCTGCAAAATGAGAGGTCTACGGGTACCCATTTCAACCTCGCGAACATTAAAGCGAAAACCAAGTAAGGCTTCAAGAAGAGAACTTTTCCCATCAGATTGGCCACCAAGTGCAACAATTTCAGGAATAGGAAGTTTCTCGCCGAAGGCAACAGCGGCTGCTTGTAAGCGATTGTAAGCCTCGAATCTGGAGGTGTTTGTGGTAGTAGTGGTAGTGGAATTTGGGTTTTGCTGTCTTTTAGAAGAAGGGGTTTTTGTGGGTGTAGTAGTTAAGTAATTGTTTGTAGTTGTTGCCATAGTTTGGTGTAAGATTCAAAGTTTAAGCAGAGAATCTGAGAAGAAGAAGAAGAAATATGGAGAGCGGAGTGGAGTTTTTGAATTTGAATTTTTTTGGATGGCAATGAGACGTTGGTACTTTTAATTGGGCCTTTAAGAGGCTGATTGTCCAATCCGTTACTTTTCAAGTTACAAAATGGGCTATGTGTTCAAATTTAGGGACTGGACCGAACAAAATTGGATAAAAATTAGAGGAAATATCACCAGATGGACTAGTCAACGGAAGAAATTTCATTCGCGTCCTGATCAACTTTTTTCTTTCACTTTTGTTTTTTTACTTTTCATTTATGTACCAAAATTTGCTCCGTGTTTTCATCTTCTAAAGTCGGCGATTTCCGTCTTTTTTTTTTTAATTTTTTTCTATAATTTTTTCACTTATTTATTATATTTAAAGGCATCTGTAATATAAGTTGATAGTATGTATTTATTTAATTTGTATATTTTAAATAATTTAATTTTATATTCTAAAAAATAATTTTTTT